>JAPQRP010000024.1:3759719-3774103 GCA_037367295.1 Apogon hyalosoma
CAGGGGATGAAACATCAGGCTCTGATTGATATACTACTGAATGTGTGATCAGGCACATTAATACCTCTAAAACACACGTAGTTTATTCTGTAAATTTTTGCTGCTTTAGCACATTTGTTTTTTATTTGTTGATTATTTTGTCGACTTTTTGTAAATTTCTATTAATTTTTAATTTATAGTTTATTTACAGATTATTATGTTATTATTTTCCATATTGTTCATTATTTTGTTAATTTCTATTCTTTTTGTTGATTATGTTGCTACTTTAGTTCATTTGTTGTTTATTTACTCATTATTATACATTTTTGGTCCATTTTTGTTGATTATAGGCCTTTTGTAATTTTATTTATTTATTTTTTTTAAGTTTGTGGCTTATTTTGTTCCCTCTGGTTAATTTTGATAATTATTTGTTCAGTGTTCTGTTCATTTTGGCTCATGTAGTTCATTTGTTGTGCATTTGTTGATTATTTTGTCCATTTTCTATTCATTAATGTTCCTTTGGTTGGTTATTTATTCACTTGCGTTTTATATACAGCTCATGTTCATTTTCGTTCCATTTAGTTAATGATCTGTTGATTATTTTCTTCATTTTCTGTTCATTTTTGTTGAGCTTGTTGAATATTATTACCTTTGTTGATTACTTTCTTTGTTTTATGTTAATTTTGGAGAACATTGTCTTCATTTTTGCACAGAAACACCTCCAATGTGTTTTTTTCCCCTTTACGTTAACATTAAAGAATGAGCTGTTTATTTTTGATCACATTTTGATCAAACCGAGACCAAATGAACAATGAAAGCACTATTGTCTGATCAAACAATTGTTTCCTTACATTCTGCAAACACTTTTTTTTTTTTCTTTCAGGCTTCAAATCCGATCGTGCTTTGTCTCTCCCATCAGCCTCGACCCTCCTTCGCTCTGTTCCAGCTGAATGTTAAACACCAAGTCATTTGTAATGGAAATGACACGCCCTGAGTCAAAGTGACATTATGTCAAAATTTTATCCTGCGATTCCTGTCAGGCTAAATCACTCTCCCTTTCTTCCACATTCAGAATAAAGTTAGAGACACTTTCACAAAGCCTCTGTAACTTTAAAAAGACTCTGGTGTAATGTCTTCAGTAAGACTTGAAAACCTGAACGCTAGCTCATCTTGCAAAGTTCTGTCTTAAAACTCTGCAATCTGCCTCAAAAGATATAGGATTATTTCTAACTGTTAAATGACAACAAACAAATTAAAGGCTGTTTGTTTTTCGCTCCTCTTACCTGACATGGCAGCACCCCCTATACTTACACAAATTGACTTTTATGGTGTTGCCTCAGCCTGTTGTTTGTCTTTGAAACTGATGGGCAGCATGTAAATATACTTCGAGGTAAATCCCCAACCCTTGCACAAATCACAAAACAACACAAACAACAAAACCTCCAGTTATCATCAGAAATGGTCAGGAATAAATACTGACATTCCCTTCAATCGATTCTGGATGCTTATCCTATCCCAGACATTTTCTTGATTTCATGAAGGGTAATGGGACGATTGGAATCCTATTTGTGTCTCACTGTGCAGCCCATTACCATATGGAAATCTTGTTCAAAATATGGCATGACTGTTGCTTTTCACTAAATCAGATTCGGTTTCCATCAAGGTTATTTGCGCGTACTACGTGTGGAGATGCTTGTCCCTGACAGCGGTTTGCTCACGCTGGTGTTTTCAGTGCTACGGGGCTGCAGAGCTCCTGCTCATCTGGCGCTCGTGACAGTGGTTCCCCTGCCTCGCCATCTCAAGGGTGCCTTCTCCATCCCTTTCAAATTGACCTTTCAAGGTCCCATGCAGGGATGAAATCACATTTGTGTCCTATTAGAGGAAGCACAGGGTTTTAAGAAGTTGTGAAGGTGGTGAACACCGTAGAGATATCAAATTATTATGGAAACAAGACAAAAGTCTGGTTATCATTGCAAGGGACCAAGGACTCTCTACACCTGAGAATATTCTACTTGTGAAAATACTCAAATCACTTGCATTAAACGTTAAACACCGGCACGGGGATATATTAACCACAAATAAACATTACTTTCAGTTTCAGTTCTTTCACACAGTACAAGACTTACACGAGGCTAAATGCATGAACAGAAAAAGGACAGGTATATTCTTCATTTTATTTAATGAAAGTGCATATAAAGAAAGAAATGGAGTGTGGGTATCCAGTGGGTGCAAATGATTTAATTTTCAGTGTGCACTCCCTACTATATGCCTTCCAGACTTTAATGCGCTATGTGTCTCAGGCTCCATAAAGGCTGTGCTGTCGTATTGCTGCAGGTTGATGTGGTTACTTTTGGTCTGATAAGTGGATCTACAGATACTAGTGAGGAATAGTTCCCTGTTTGCAGGTAAAAGGCCAATTCTATATCTGCCATACTCTCACCCTATTAGGAATGAGGCCTTGATCAACGAAAGTGGGACTGGTTAAACTAGCATTTATAGAAAAACCACAACAGTTAAATTGATGTTTGTCATTTCCTATATCAATGTAACTGTCTGTGCAAAGTACTGGAGAAGCCTTGGTACATGTAAGAATTATGTAAGTAAATCAAAATGGAATCTGTTAAGCTCTCAAATTAAAATAGTACAATACTTTTACTACTTAACTAAATTCATCACCTGTTTAGATCCAGTCAAACCGCAATGAATGTCATTTGAGGTCTATTTTAACACACACTGCAGCTGACTGACTGATCCTGTTTTCGTTACGTAGAGGTGAATTTGGTGATGCAGTATTACGGCACGGTGTTTGCATGTTCTTCTCGTGTCTGCGTGGGCTCTCTCCAGGTAGTAAGGACTCTCCCTCTGTCCAGAGACACACCTTAACAGGTTAACTGGTCAGTCTCCAATAAATTATTATTTATTTATTTGTTTGTTTTGAGCAGAAGAAAAACTAAGCATTTTTTGTGCGTAAGGAACTAATGGCAGAGCAAATACATTAATAAATAAAGGTGATCAAGACAAGGTAGCAGTTGCGATGTACACTAGTAATAACAAAATAAATTCAATATGAACTGCTCAAAAAGGAGTGGGAAGAAGAAAACTTCACCTGGAGGTGTGAATGTGAGAGTGAATGATAATTCGTCTGTATGTGTCAATCCTATGGTAAACTGCTGACAGGTCCAGGGTGAACTCTGACCTTACCTGATGGTAGCTGGGATAGACTCCAGTACTGTATGACCCTCCTGAGGATTAGACGGTGTGAAAGATGAAAGAAAGTGCTATATGATTACACAGGACTGTATTCTTTTAGCATATAGAGTCAACCATGCCAAGGCAGGTGGCCATGGCTCTGGATAACAATACCTTTCAGTCAGTGGTGTAGTCCAGGGTACACCTACTTATTTTTCAGTCAGCAGTATACCTACTTCTAAATCCCCCTGGTGCACACCATTCAGTAGTGTCTGCAGCCATATTGCCCATTTCTTCCCCTAGGATGGTGAAGCCAGGACCCGCCTTACTCTGCCTCTAATTGGCCAGTACTTGCTGCCCTCACTGATCGGTAAAGTTTAGGCATGAGGACTGATGAGCCAATCAGAGGCAGAGTAGGGCAGGTTGTACTGAGGAAAATATTAACTAGCGCTGGCCACCTCCGGAACCTGATTGGACACCTCAGGTGCCAGTTCCACCCCAGTTGATTGACAGGTCACTGCACGTCTCATTGAAGGATGCAAGATTATTGGAAATGTGAACGAGAAAGGCAGAATAAACATATTTGAAGTGAGTGGCACATATCAAGAGAACCTACTGTCACGGAATACGTAATTCTGAGGTAAGTTTTAAGGTGGTTTCCAAATGACTCACTGTTTTACACTACTGGCCATATGACTTCACATTTACAGAAGAGATGCTGTCACCAATAAACTGTGTGAGTAGGCTAACGTTAGGAAAGAATGGTGTTATCTTATGTTTGCCTCATGTTGAATCCATTTACATTCATGCAGTCTGCTTGTGTGACCAGTAATACCTACAAACTGCTCCTGGTCAAATCATGATAATTTCATACTTGTGAGCAAATACTACGGGCGGCACGGTGGTGCAGTGGGTAGCACTCATGCCTCAGGTCCTGGGTTCGATTCCAACACCAGTCGGTGGGACCTTTCTGTGTGGAGTTTGCATGTTCTCCCCGTGTACTCTCCGGGTACTCCGGCTTCCTCCCACCATCCAAAGACATGCGTTGATAGGTTAATTGGTTAATCTAAATTGCCCGTAGGTGTGAATGTGAGTGTGTTTGTTTGTCTCTATGTGTCAGCCCTGTGATGTACTGGCGACATGTCCAGGGTGTACCCCGCCTTCGCCCTTAAGTGGTTGGGATAGGCTCCAGCGACCCCCGTGACCCTAGTGAGGATAAAGCGGGTTCAGAAAATGGATGGATGGAGCAAATACTACTGACAGATTTTTGGGTAAACTAAATAGAGTAGTCTTACTGTCACTGTTTCTAAAAGAGAGCTTTTTTTCTGAACTACTTAAAAAAAGAAAAAGACTCTCCAGGGACCGCTACCCCACTGCTTTTAGTGCAGGAAATTCAATAATTTTGCAGTGAATTCAAAAACAGGGCTCTTTTATAACTCCACAGTAATGAAGTTAATAGCTTTTATACGTTCACTTTTTGTACTGAATATTTTCTTATGGTTTAAGTCAGGCTTTTTATAAATACAGGTATAATGTGTGTGTGTGTGTGTGTGTGTGTAATTCAAACCTTTAAATGCACGCCCATGTTCACATAGTTGCGTTACTGATGACATTCTTATCTGGGTAACTACTAATGCATATGATATAAATTATTACCTGTCAAATTTAAGGTTCCCAACACAATGAGCACACATAATATGTAACTTTAAGTTGACAAATGGTATTTTCTATTAAAGTGCACCAGTACTGGTCATGCTTATGACATTAATTGTCCTTTGTGTATTACTTATATGCCATACAGGCTCAAACTCAGTAAAAAATTGGCCATAAATGCACCACACTGGACCTTTTATTCTGTAAAGTACATGCGTGGGCAGAACCTATGGGGAGCAGCCATTGCCATAAGTTACGAATGTGCGCTGTTTCCAGGTGATTGAGCACAAGTAAAGAAGCAGCAGTCAGTTGGCGAGATTGAGTGGCAAACAAGTTTGCGTGTGTTGTTTGTGCAGTCGTACACTTTGCACTCCACCATTCTAGCAGTGCGACCCAGCACTGGCCAATAATGTGAGATTTTAGACTGGTGTCTGCTGTACAGGGTCAGTGACCAGTCCATCAGCCCAGATAATCGGATAATACGATGAGTCTGCATCAATACCGGTGCTGGAACAGCCCATGAAGGAGGCAACACGTCGCTGGCTGTGACTGACTGCACAGAGCAGTGACTTAGGACTCAAGTATACTTGACAATATGTACTATATAATGTAAGTTACTGGACGGAACCACTATTATATGTGATCTTTTGAAATAACTGGCAATGAAAATTCACTACAGGTACCCTTTATGTCAATATATTAAGTATTCTTTAAATTAAATATTATATCTTTGATTTTGACCTCAAGCTGCCGTTGTAAAGTTTGGGAGATATTCACTCGATAAAAACATGAAGAGAGCTGAGGTAAGGTAAGGTAAAAGTAGATGTTCTGATTCAAGTACAATAGTATGTACTCCAATATATACTCAATGATTAAAAGTAACAAAAAAAATCAGTATTTCTTTGCTTAGCTGTGTTTCTGTGCATAGTTACTGAACCTCATGTCATCCATGTCAGTATTAATTCTCCCAGACTGTGACATCTCATTAAATAGTATCTTTTCTACACAGGCGTCTCCCTCTGTCATCTGTCTTGTCTTTTATGTTGTTACATCTGACATGTGTTATGCATTGCTCTATACACCCAGGTGTTATTATTTCCATGTGCTTTTGTCCCATCCATCAGTCTTGATGAAGGAAAATGTAAATAATCATTGATAATCCCATTCAGATGCTTTAAAAACTATGTAATGAGTGTCTGTTAGAGAGCAGGTGTCAAATATACGGCCCATGGGCCAAATCTGGCCCTGAATTTTTGAAATGCAGAAATTACACAGAACATATTAACAATCAGGGGTGTTAAAATCTTCTTAGTTCATAGTCCATACACAGACCAATATGATCTGAGGTGAATCAGACCAGTAAAATACTATCATAACTTATACATAATGACAACTCCAATTATTTTAGAGCAAAAAGTGCCATTCCATAAAAATCTTTATATTTACAAATTATTCTTTCAAACAAAATGTGAATAGCATGAATAAATATGAACAACCTGAAATGTCTCAAGAGAAAAAGTACAATTTTAGCAATATTCTGCCTGTTACTAAATGTTTTGTGTATTAATAGACACACTGTGATCTGTAAGTTGTAATGCACGTGTCAGTATTACTAAAATTGCACTTACTTTTCTTGAGAAATTCCAGGTTCTTCATGTTATTCACAATTTTAGGGAAACTTTGTAGATGTAAACACTTTCAAAATAGAACTTAACTTATTTTACTGTTATGTTACTGGTCCAGCCCACTTCAGATCATATTTGGCTGAAAGTAGTGGCCCCTGAACTCAAATGACTTTGACACCCCTGTTTTAGAGTGTAGATGTTATTGCTAAAATGTAGGGACTCAAGGTGGACAAAGAAAATACTCAAGTAAAGTATGGATATCTGATAAAACAAAGTACGTGTTCTTCCATACATGTCACATCTGAATGTTGAAACACACTTCAGACTGAACACTTGATTGACATATGAAGCAAAGCAAAGACACCATTTCACAAAATCTTTAAGCAAAATGTGCTTTAGAGCAGCATTTTATCCCACCACTATCTTAGAATAGAGATGTTGGAATGTTTATCAGAATAAAGATTCGTGCTGACAAAACAATATTATCTTCCACCTGCTCATTAGCTGGAACTGTCTTGAAAGGAACAATGGTTCTGAAGGAAAAAAGTACTGACAGATGTGTTTGCCTTCTTTTTGGACTTTGTCATACAAGGCTCCTTGCTGTGCAGTGCTACACTCCAGACACTTTACAACTCACTTGTGAGGCGAAGAGTCTAATGCAGATACAGCACATGACAGAGAGTTAGCTTCATTACCAAAAATAATGATTCAGTGTAGACCAAGGTCATACAAAGCCTGATAAGCCTTTTTCAGTGCAGTAATAAATGAGCAAAATGTCAAGATATCAGTGTCAAGAAAAAAGGCCGGATTTGTGAAAGCAGAACATTTATTAATTTCAACTACTTGCGCTGTTTCTCACATTTCTTGTCGACCAAAATGCTAAAATCCACTTTGAACCTTGTTTAAGTAGATTTTTGTGATAATGTTCCCATTTAGTTCACACTCCTACACTTCATCTCCTCACAAACATCAGCTTTGCTACCAAATCTAAAGCCTAATTCTACTCCACCCTGTTTTAGCGAATGGCTCCACATACTGTAGTGTAAGAGGTACATTTAAGCGGCTTTCTGGTGGAGTCTCAACAGTAGAAGCAGACAGGGGTGGAAAAGGCCCCTTTTTCAATCCGGGAGTTTCATGCCCAAACCCAGTTTTTCCATGGAAGTGGAATTTGAATAAAGGAAACAGCAACTAGCTCTTCCAGTGCCTTTTTATTGGGTATAAGTTCAGGTATATGTTGGTAAGTTAACAGAAAATATTTCACTTTAACAATATGTTTAATTCAAATTTAAATCAGATAAAGATTTATAAGGTAAAAAAAATATGATAAAGATGAACATGTATTTACCTTTGTACAGAAGCAATGAGTTGAAATTAAAATAATTTAGAATGGCATGCTTCTTCCCAACAGAGAGGTGCTCTATTGTTAGGTAGTGGTGGATCCAGAAAAAAATTAAAGAGGGGGGCTACATATACATACATATATGATATCCTTCTCTGAATTGTCATATTCTTGCTCAGCAGGACGGCTTACTTTGTTTACAGAACATACTGTGTACTACGGTCATGTTTCACAACACAGTATACACTTTAAATTAACCCTGAAGCTTAGACGTAAATGTCACAGCCTGGAAAGTACCGAGGCAATCAGAGAGCAAATAGGTCTGCCTTTGGCCAATGGAGATGTAGCTCAGCAGGTAGCAGCTTCAGGCTGTAACATGGAGGACAGGGGTTTGAATCCCAGCATTTTCCTCTGCAGATTTTCAAACCGAGGGCGCCAGTGGGTAAACCACCAGATTTACACTAAACTCTTCAGTAGCTTCACTTTTCTTTAACCTGGCCTTTGGGGCTGCACCTCTTCCTGCCCTCCATCACCATCCACTAACTAGCGCTACCGCTCCAGAAAGACGACTCATGAGCCAAACCAACTTAAACATTTGGAGGGAACAGCTCCCTCAGATGGTAGAACCCATCTAACCTACTGCGATGTAGGGCTGCACTGTCAGATGAATGGACAATGAATGCAAGAGGAAGATTAGAGAAGTGACAGATAAGTGTCCAAATTATTTTTCCCATCCAACCGACACAAAGTCCAGATTGACATGAGCTGGCCCATCTGGAATCCTCTCGAATCTTCCAATTAACCACTCTGCCATTGGAAGCAGATAAAATAACCATCTACTTTTTTTTTTTTTTCCTTTTCTGCAAATTCTAAGAATGATGAATTAATGCAGTTCAGATTTTAGTATCTTGATGCATCCGCAGTGTCCACACGCATCAGCAGTGTGGATTCAGTGAAGAAACACTGTATTAGAGCTTCACCAACCTATATGCAGAACACTCATAGATGGGAAAATGTAGAGACGAAATGCACTAGTTACCACCAATGGGAAATCAGTGACCCATGATCAGAACTCAGGAGTATATTACACAATTATATTACACACCGCATAATCCATTCAGGGGAATATGGATGAAATAACATGATCTTCTATTGTATAGTGCATTTACTTCAAATACAGTTTATACAGGGAGGTTGTTTCTTATGTGAAGGATAAATTTACAAGGATATCTGCAAAGCATTTCATGAAATAAGTTAGTAGTATGTGATTTTTGTGTTCAGGACTATCAAGAAAAAACATCATTAAAGCGTCAGGCCTTGAAATAAGTGGAAAAAAACATCAGAATTGGACAGTCTACACCTTCTCCCTACAGCTCTTTCCTCAGTTTAAATAAAAATGCTACATACTTTTCTAACTTTTCCGAGCTCATGTGTCGAGACACAAACCAGCACGGTGACAGAATCTGATCAGTGATCAGTAATTACAGCTGTCAAACACGTACTTAACCTCTAATCTGTCTGAAAACGTCTGTAATTAGTCTACATTACAGGGTAGGTTTTCTACAGTTCAGAGATGTTAGAGGAATTCTTGTTTTCTCTCAGACCACTTGAATTACAGTGTGCTGAAAGGTAATTATGGAATTTTTGTTCAATAACATCAAAAACTATCAGTGGTGCAGTTTTAGTTTAACGCTTGGTGCTGTTCACAAAATATTCTCTCGACTATAGTGGTTTAGTAGCTTATTGTCAAAATACCAATTAAAATGTACATCCTTATACTACATTTAATTGATGTCTCATAAGAATGATATCCATGTATGTGGGTCCTAGTGGTTAAAAGTTTTCATTTAGTATCTATGTTATAAATTAATTTTCAGTTCAAGATATCAGGTTTTAAGCATGCGATCATATGTGAAATACGGGATAGTAACATCTAATCCTTGTCTGATGATAAAACTATAAAGCTCCTTTATGAAGTGCTTAGTAGACGATGAGTAAAATCTTATCCCCGACAAAAATGATCTTCATATGTTACAGTGGAGACAATGTATGGATTAGTTACAGAACTGTAATCCAGATTAGTTGCATGAGCTGTCTAATTTACATTACAGTCTTATATGTTGTTTAATTAAAAGCCTTTCTTTTCTTTTTTACCAGTGAGGAAAAAGAATGGCTTAGTTAGGTATATTTTAAAACCCTTCTTCCCATCCCAACACTGTCCAAACCTACTTTCTACACAATTTAACAACACGTAGAGTGATCGCACGACTGGATTGAGTTTGTCATATCATTTTCTATCCCTTGTCGTAACATCCCAAATTCTATTTGCCGTATTATTATTACTTAACTCAATTCATCTCGTTTGTGGATGCAGTTTGTCACCTAATTAATGTCATCTGAGCTCTGTTTTAACACACATGACAGCACCGCAACCCAGTGATTGGAAACACCTTTGGCATTTTAGTGTCTTCTTTTTATATTTATTTTAGTGTCTGCATAATTATTCATATACTGTATTACCTTAGCAACCACTAACCATATCTGTTGCGATTCACATTGCTTTTTGTGGCCAATTTGTGCAGCATCCCTTGGGTACTTGAGGATAAATTAAACTGCAGCATCCCTGTAACCACCCCCACGCCTAAATCCATTACTTTGGTTTTCAGTTCATTGATTGGATCTGCAACATTTCACTGTTTGTTTTCATATTTCCCAATGTTTATTTACATGATAAAGAACATATTGCCATACGGGCAGATGATGTTGTGTTGTGCATAGTATGTTGATGTTACCCAGAATTCTGTGGTTACCATTTCTATCGGGTACATAATACTTAAGATCAAAGCCTGAGCCTCAGTACTTGCTTTTATAGAATTGGCTTTTTCACCACTTTGGCATTAAAAAGATCCATGACCATTATGTCAGTGACAGGAGGCCCCTAAGAGAGAGAGAACAGCGACAGGACATGAGTGATGATTATTCAGCTATTCGCTTTGCCCAATTAAGCAATGACAAGTAATTGTTTAAACAAATTGCAATAGGACATATCTGAGGCACTCAGGGGTCATTTGCGTGATGTCAAATAATAAATAAAGACATAACTGGCTGACACGCGACACACTGGTGTGAACTGGAGATTAAAAGGCCATATGGATAGAAGCAGGAACATTGCTGAGTGTGCTGTGATCTCTTCCCTGGGTGACTGCAGTCATTTACAATACAGATGTTCAAATGTCGCCCTGTTGCTCTGAGGGGGGGTGATGCATTTCTCTGATCAAATCACCACATCCTATGACTGCTTGCCCTCTATTTACCATGCAGCTTAAGACGTCATTATTAATCAGAAACAAGCAATATCTGTTGAGCCAAAAATAACAATGAGACTTCGTCCATATTTAGGCTTCATCCTCCTCTGCCACAGTTTGTGTCTCTACGTTACACGGCAAGAGCTCAACCCAGTCTAGGCTAATATTTCCTCTGCTCTGTATCTATAAATAAATCACATAGGAGTATTGCAGAGCTGCCTGTGCTCCCCTTTTCCTCTTCATTTTACATTCCCCACATGCTCTTATTCATTCAAACTCTGTGTCTAATGCTTCTAATCCTCCTCGTCAAACAGGGACGGCAGTTACTCCATTAGCAGGGTTTCTCATGTTGATGTCAGGCAGGCCATTCGTTTGTAAGGGAATCTTGTTAGGGTTCTTATTGACATTGTGTTTCATTAACTTGATTAATGACATCTATTGGGGCGTGCTCTACAGTAATCAACATCTCTGCAGAGAGCGGTTGTCTGCAGTCAAACATGGCACTCCCTGGGCGTCTTCCACCCAGTAGCAACCACTTGACTGGCCTCTTGTCTCTGGTTTGTTCCCGGCAGGCTACACTCCAAAAGAATCTTATATTTATAAACACCAAAGTAGTGTGCTATAAGAAACCATGAAGGAGACCCCAGAGAGCCTTTTCAGAAACTCTTTATTGCTGAAAAGCCCTTTTAAAATTAAAGAAATAAAACAAAAACGTGTTTCAATAGCTGGGTTTCCATTATCCTCAGAATTGCACAAAATGCAAACTGTGCAATAGAAAACTGGTAATGGAAACAGAGAAATGTCGCAAAAACTGTCAAAGATAGAAAAAATGTTTTTACGCTCTCACAAGGTGGTTTTTGAGACGTGTCGATATAAAAGTATAGCGCAAACGTGTAATGGAAACATATATTTTCACACATCTGTGCACGGTGGTTTTGCTCAGGCCAAAGGTCTTCCCTATGACCTTGTACTCAAAACAGGTTGCTCTAGTTTGTTTTGGGCAATAGACACTTGCTTTTGTGTAGGAACTGCTTTCCGAGGGCAGGACAAGTCTGGTGCCACGAGAGGTTCAAGAACATCACACAGTTCATTAACCGTTGCCCGGGTCATTCGGAAATTCTGGATCCACAACTCGGTGGTGAATTCCTGATGTACAGTTCTCTCCCAGAAATCCATTCTGCGTGGCCGCTGCCATAAATAAGGACTTTGCCTTGGGACGATTATACGTTCCCTTCTTCTTTAGTTTAAGACGGTCACTGCAATAGCAGTAGATGAACTGACATTACAGTGCTAACACTGTGGAGGTTTGGCATGAAAAAGTGCATTCATCTTCCTTAAACGAACGTATTGCGAGAACTATACAGTATTTTACATGAATTATGACATGTTGGGACTTTACTAGAATCACGCATCAGAAGCCAAACACTCTTCAGTGGAAACACCTACAAGTACTTTGTCAAAATTGTAGAAATATTGCTTTTATTTTGTGGAAAACTGTAATGGAAACCCAGCTAATGAGCCAGGCTTCACGTAAAATGCTCCTAATAAATTGTATACTGTTATAAGATCTTATTCACAGGTTTATTACCTCATTGTTCATTGTTCTTCACTGTTAAATATAACAACATAATGTACTTTTCAGAGCAAAACTATAATTTTAGGCTTGTGCAAAAGAAATATCAAGAGAAGACTTTTATTAAGGGTTGTCAAAATAATGTCCAAACATCATTTGGCCCAGTGAATGGAAATTTGTATTTAGACAAAACATGAAGATGGAAGTGTTGATAGGAACTGTGAAATTTGTTTTATACCAACGTGAGCTCATTCATTTGAAATAGCATGTAATTACGCTACTTTACAGACATTTGGTTGTGAGTTATTTGTAGCTACTAATTTCCTGAGTTTGAGAGGATATTTAAATACATTTAGAGCTACTCTTTATCATTTGCAGTATCAAAAGTGTTTACTTAGTCCACTTTAACTTGCAGGAGTTTGTGTAACATGTTTTGCTGTGAATAAATAAAGACACGGCAATTTCAGACAGTGAAGAACAACGCAAACACACATAAAGTCTGGTTTTACATAGACACTTTGCCAACAGAGCAAAATGCAATGTTAGAGACCCCTTTTATTACCATCAGAAGTGTAAAAAAAAACCAAAAACTGGACCATGATGGCACACAACAGTCTACCACAGCTGTCACAGGTGTATAGTTAGGAAATGTGGACATACACAAAGGTAGAGCTGTTTTGTGTTATTCTCTGTCTCTAAATATTCTAATGATGTCCACCTCTGAATGATGCTCTGTACGACCCTGTTTGCAACCTTGTCCACTGTACGTCTGTGGGCTTGTTATAAATCCTCCATAGACTTAAAAACATATCACTAATGTTACCACTGGTAACAAGACAGAAATATAAGGAAGGGCATTCTCACAGTTGTTTATACCACCACGGTTGCAAAACATTTTCATATATGTGTAGATGGTAGATGTAAGAGAGCTTTTGTTGAGATTTTTTTTTTTACTTGATCTTGGTGTTAGCTTGTGCTTCGCTAACTTCTGTCCTTGAAGCTTCGATTAAAGGCTTTCTTGCATAAATCTATGGACTCTGGTCCTCCTCATTCCATCCCATGACAACATTAAGAATCAGTTTTTCCCTCTACTAGTCCATTCAGCCTCCCTCATTTTATATTTTTAAGTGCAAATTAATAATAAATTGGTGAGTAATCTTAAACTCGCCCAATTTCACAGCTGCTGACATTTCACGTACAATTCAAATGTATGTTTTGGTTTTTAGTTTATAAACATTAATTCTCTACAAATTCATTTTATTGTTGTAAGTTTTTGTCCCCAGAAAGATACCAATTTTATCGTCTGGCGGTCGAGATGACAAAGTTTCTAGAATCACTGCTGTGCATAAATGAAAACGTTTCCACCATAAAGTAATAGATAAAAGCCACAAATCGGTGCATACAAATTCACCAGTGCAGAAAATTAAGCGCTTAATGCTCTGAACATCCTGGGGGAGAAACCACAGACCCCCCAAGAGGTGCAAAAACAAAACCTTCACCCATATCATGGACAACCAGCGTCAACACAATCTGCATCATCTGGCACAACCAGTAAAGATGTACTTATCTGTGAAGTGACTGAGAAAACATCCAGCCAAACTGAAAATATTGTGGTTAATTTAGATTATCGCAAGGCATGTTAGGAATTAGATTGATTTGACTTGACAGCCCCAGCTTTTCATCCAATTTTAGTTTTTAAATCCTTTATATTATACTGCCTA
>JAPQRP010000024.1:3774237-3797715 GCA_037367295.1 Apogon hyalosoma
TGTGTGTGTGTGTGTGCGCGTGCATAAATTATAATTCTAATCATGTGCACATGTGGCAACCCTGTGTTAACATTTAGAACAAAACAGACACTTTCACATTTACTCACATCAGGTGTTTTATGAAGTGATCTCCCTCTGTATTTCTTGGAATCCTACATCTGCTCTTGCATCTCTCCCTTTAGGGCGGGTCATATCCAGGGTCAGCGAATGGGAGATGAGAAGCTTTTCACCTCAAACACCCCATGAAGGAGAACACTGAAGGCCATTGATTCTCAGCTCAAGGCATTGTTTGCCAAGGAAGAGAGATACAAAAGCAGAGTTCAAAACCTCCCACCTGGAATTCATATTTACCTTTCATCATCTACTTCGTACCCACATTGTACTCAGGTTTATTTGCTGGATTTCTTAAGGGATAGAGGGAGTACTGGACTGGTGCAGCTTTAAGCAGGTGGCTGCTGTGCTGCTGGGTTAGTGCTACGGGAGCTGACTCAGATAATTTGCCTTTTCAGCTTATTTTCTTGGTGCATTCATCTCAAAACAACAATATCGGGCAAAGTGAAAGCAGAGCAGAGGAGCAGCAGTGAGCAAAAAGTATATTTGCAAAATACTTCATCAACCTGAACTCTTTCAACAGTCAAGGGATTTACTGGTGAATACTGTAAATACTGTAGCAACTATGGGGAATTCAATTAGAAAGTCAAACTGAATACTGATCATCTGGGAGAAAATAAATAAATAAATAAATAAATATACACAAACACACACACACACATAAACAATATCTGTTGATTTTTCACAGCTTACATTTGGTTAGTGACTGACTGACTGAGGAACAACCAGCAATATAAAGAATAAGAATTTGTATTTGTTCCAGTTATTTACATAATGACCAAAATGCTTTTCATTAGTGAATTATTTGTCAGAAGTAAAGTAAAGGCAAAACAAATAATTACTACTACTACTACTACTACTAATAATAATAATAATAATAATAATAATAATAGTAGTAAATGCCTTGTTACTCATTTTAACATCTTTAGCTTGATGATGTTGGAATTATTATCACATGAAAAGCAGTCATTTCAGAATCTCAGCAGCTGGAGAATATCTGATGTTCATGCTTACATAAATTACTAAACAGTTTCTTGAATCATTTCAGCTCAGTTTCAGAGGCACATAATAATTGTGTTAATGTTGATATTGCCCTAAAAGGAAGAATTTCAGTTAATTAACAAGTCTGATATTGAAAAAGATAGAGATTTAGATCAAAATGAAGTTGCGTGCTGTGTATCAAACAGTACTTTGAGGATAAAGGTCATAGAGTTCAGGCTCAATATGACGTTAAATCCTTCTTATATCTTCAGGTTATCCTGCAAACCAGGGAGATTTCCTGACAATATTAAAGATGCTAATGGGTTGGTATTTTTTAAAGATTTTAGATCTAGCTGTGACGAGATGCTGTTTATTTTATTTTTTTTAAAGTTATGACTTGGACTGTTTTCAGGCATAACTTTTGCAGTGATGTTGGTTTCCACTATCTGTGCACACTGTTCCCGTTCCGACAGATTTATTCTGAGAGCTGGACAGAAAAGTATCTTAAGCACCAGGGACACTCGGAACAAAATTAGTTCATCTGCTTCTCCAGAAATGGAAAGCTTGCATTAGTAGGTAAGTACATTGGACTTATTTGTTACAGGTTATGTTTGATTGCAAAGTTAAGTCAGTAGTATGGATAATGCGGGGTTGTTTCTTTTGGCTTCCAAGTAAAAGTGGTACAGTGTATGTGTTTTCACCAGACTGGGCTCCATTAAGACTCTTACAGACTTGGGAACAATTTAAAGAGATGTGCATTTCCAGATTTTTCAGCACTGAGAAAATTACGTTACCCATTTTACCCATTGTCACATTTTTCCCCATCTCCCTTCTGGCTCTTACTTGTTGAAATGAAATGTTCAGAGTGACCACAGCCAAGTCAGCCACATTCTGCCCAGATACAGTACACGCCAGAGACATGATCAGAAGACCTTAAACGCTCATCCTTTTAATTACACTCCTACTTAGTCAACCAAAGCACTCATACTCCTTGGAATATCCTTGAATGGAATATAATTTGTCGAATGGGTATAAACGTCAGCGAAAGTGCATCCAAAGACTCATGGACAAGGCCAAATGGGAAACCTTTACATATGTAATATTAATGGCAGACATAGTGTCGTTTTTTTTTTTTTTTTTCCCATTGGCACAAAATACTAATTGACCGTGTGCGCTTGGATTCAAGTTGACTTTCAAATCACACTGGCTTCTGGACATTCTTATTTTTATTTAAAGGAGTGATATTTAGTTTTTTTAAATGGAATTATGCATTTTCAAACATTCCCCTGTGGTCCACATAAACTGTAAATGCTCTGCTTGGGTCTGAATTCTTCATTAATTCAACTCCGCAGGTCCATCTTCAACCCTATTTCTGAGTAATGACGACAGAAAGGTCGTTTTGAGCGCTGGCCCTTTAAATGCAAATGCCCCACCCCCTCCAGGTTGTTGACTGTGCTGCTCTGTCCCGTTCAACCACTTGTGTTCATTAATACAACCAAAAACTGAACATTTTAGGTAATCGGCTCGAAGTTTGGACATATTTTCAGTTTTTACCACAATTGCTGCTACTGAAAAACAATTATGTCGTACTCTGAGAAATGTTCGTCGGAAGTCTTGACCTTAAATGTGCAAATGTCGTGACGTAACTAGTAATAGACACAACAAATTAAGAAGGAATTGAGACAGGTTTTAGAAATCAACTTGCTAGAATAAATATAAAGATAGCTATGCAGCACCTGGAGGGTTCAAATTCAAACTTTATGAACCATTAGGGTCCAAATACACAACCAAAGACTCATAAAAGTGGGTTCAGGAAAATATGATCCCTTTAAGCTTGTTTGATGCATTTCAGAAAACTGTGTACAAATGTAGTGGGCACAGAGCAGCATCAGTTTGTTTGCAGAAAACTTCTGCTCAGTGCTCGGCTTTCTTTACCCAACATTACTTGAATTTGACTCCACTCTTCTTCTGGCAGACAGTGTGTACTTGGCTTGTCCACAAATGTTTTCTATTGGTAGTTTTAGGTAATGATAGCCAAGAAAGTCAAGGGTTCTTTGGCCAGAGAATCAAACAATGGCTGTAATGGAGAGTGAAACTAGACACACACTGAAAGACCAGTGGAAACATTCTCAGACACGGCTTGTTTTCACAGACTAGAGCAGATTTTAGGTGTTGACTTTCAGAGAGTTGTACAAATCTAAAATCTGAGTCATTCTAACACACAGCGATTCAACATTCAGCGAATAAAAGGCCAAATAACCCAATAACTGTGAGATCCTGAGTAAATATGGAGTGTGGACAGAACAGAAAGATGTGTGAACTTGGAAAAGCTGTCGGTCTTTGGTAGACGACCTGGTGCGGTGTATCGTAGAGGCATTTATTCTCCTTTCTTAAAGTCAGTGCTGTCTTCTACAATTTCAGTTCAAGCCACATTTAATTTCCTTCTTTGTCTCGTGTTTCTATACCGCCTCTTGTATGGCAGTGATCGATTTCTGGCATCAGTCTATCTAACATATTTTAAGAAATGTAGCAGTGGCTGGTTCTTGAGACTTGAGAATACCACACACAACATAATTTTGACGGCCTGTAAACAGAAACTGGAACAAACACAGCTAATATCGATCTGTTGTCACATACAAATCACTTTGAAAAGCAGCCTGGCTGTCATTTAAGGCCTTGAATATCTAACTCTGAATTTAACCTTGGTCAGACTTTAAAGAGAATTGCTTTTAAAATGAAGACGCTGACCAGCTGAGCATCACTCTGTCTGTTTAGACTTTGAGATATTTCTGAGATACATTTAACACAGACTCCAGGGAAGGCGGAGTCTGTCTGTCAACTGGTCAGTCTACCACTATGCAGCGAGCTGAAATGTCTCAAAGTCTACTGGACAGACTGCCAGACATTCATGGTAACCTGGGGACTCCTTGATTTTTCATGTAGAGCCAAGATGGAGTCAAGATTTAGGGTTTTAATAAGATGACTGTCAACTATTGGCAGGATTGTCTGAGGGTAGTGCCAACACTGTTTTATCAAAAACAGATATTTGGTAATGCAGATATTGTTTGGATGTGTTTCCAAAGTGACTTGAAGTTGTGTTTTGCAGCAGTATTGCATTTTAACCCATAAAGACCCAGTGCTACTTTTGTGGCAGCTCCCAATTTTTATTTATTTTTTTTCTATTTAACCTTTCTTAAGCGATTTATCACCATTTATTATAATACTGTCCTCTGTATTTGGCATTTTTTTCAGTGAAAATCAGGCATTTTTCTCTATTTAATTTACTGATCATATACTTTAATCATCATTCTTATATTACATTTGAAGGTTATTATATCAAAAACAGAGAAAACTTAACAAAAAGAGACTTTTTCGGTAAAATATGTCATTAGCTGAATGTAAAAACAAGCATCTCCAACAACTGTCATTTATCGAAGTACATGGGTTTTACTGGTGAATCAGTGTTGTAGAAGATGATGATGTTTTTACGTTCACTACAGAGCCTCTGAACGTCCCAATGGGTCATATCTGATGACCATGAAAAGATGACAAACCGCATTTTACACCAATTATTTACATGGATTAATAGGATTAGTGGATCAACAGGTATTAAACAGTTTACATCAGTAGATGATTTGAGTCGCCAGTGGCTGTTTGGGTCTTTATGGGTTAATTTTTAGTGGATTCATATCATTCAATTGAAACTTCAGAAAATCAACTTTAATAAGACTTCAAGGCTGTTCACTTCATAAACATGTGAGCAAGAGCCAGACATCCAGCGTTAATGTTAGACCTCTGAATGCAGAGCAACATCACACATAAATAAGTCTGCCATCGACCTCATCATGTTCAAGGTATCTAACATTTGACCTGACTAATTGATTTTTGCTCAGATGTCTCCAAGCTTCACCTATTATCAACCCTCGAGTATGTTTATATGGATAACATCTTCCCACGCCCGTTGCTAGACACATGATGGATGAGGGCTGATATAAACGTGCTCACCATCCTCCCGAGACCTCTGGATGAATGCGTCGACGCCGCTCTCTCCGTAGTTTCCCTCCGAGGCCACTGTGGAGACGTAGTTCCACCGCATGGCCTTGACAATGTCCACCATGGCCTGGGCCTGGTAGGTGTCTGGAGGCACCACACGGGAGAAGAAGTCGTAGCGGGTGTTGTCGCTGAGTTCTGGAGCGGTCGAGGCGTAGCTCACTTGGGGTATCTGCCATGAAACAAATATTAGAAACATTAAAGCTTCTTGTAGCTTCCATTTTGTCTGCAACTCCCTGGTAGAGGAGATCCTGTGTCTAAAGCATAGGTGCTAAACAAATGGTCCAAAACTGGCCTGCAATAGGGTCTAATCCAGCCCATGGGATGAATTTGTGAAATACAAAAATTTCATTAAAGATATCAACTAGAAAAGCACTTGGAGAGCGCAGACCTCCACCAAGGCAGACCCCCACCCCCTCCCCGATCACCACCAAAATGTAATAATTTATTCCTTGTGCCAGTATCAACATTTCCTGAACATTTCATCAAAATCCAGCCATAACTCCCATAACAGACAGACAAACAAACCCAGATGAAAACATAACCTCCTTGGCGGAGGTAATAATCATTTTAGTTGCGGAGCTGAATTCAGTTCAAATCAATCTCAAGTAGGTCAGACTAGTAAAATACTATCATAATAATCTATAAATAATGACATCTCCAAATATTTCTCTCTGTTTTAGTGTAAAAAATGTAAAAATTACATGAAAATATTTACATTTACAAACTATCCTTTCACAAAAAATGTGAATAACCTGAACAAATACCAGCAACATTAAATGTCTTGAGAGAATTAGGAGCAATTTTATAATATTATGTCTGTTACTGAATGTGTTGTGCCTTTGTAGATCCACTGTGATCTGTAAGTTGTAATAAACACGGGCAAACGAGAAGCTGGGGCATAATATATTTAAAATTGGACTTATTTTTCTTAATACATTTGAGTTTATAGATGTATCCGATCCAATCCATTTTTATTTATAAAGCAGAAATTTAAACAAACACAAAGGTTTCCAAAGTGCTGTACAGTAAAATAAATGCAATAAAAACATATTAAAAAAAGATAAAATACTAAATAAAGCACAATGAAACATAATAAATAAATAAGTAGACTGTCCACCCCTGATGTAGACATTTTCGTGGTGTAATTTTACTTTTTTCACTCTATAACATGATGAAAAATTTGGAGCTCATATTTAAAAACATATATATTATTATGTTATTATTTTACTGGTCTGGCCCACTTCAGATCATAATGTGCTAAATGTGGCCCCTGAACTAAAATGAGTTTGACACCCCTGATCTAAAAGGATTAATAAAAGGGGGTGGGACAGGACAACAAACATAAAGGAAATGGAAATTATAAACAGATACTACGGAGATCTGATGGCACTTGACAAACGGCATATTCTTTCTGAAATAGAGCCAGAAATACTGGACCCTCACTGAGCATTTATGCAAACAGCGTCCATGTTCCCCCACAGCATGCTGCAGGATGCTGGTCTGCTGACACGATAACCAAATCCCACTCATGAGCAGAGGGGACAGGCTAAACATAAACATGCCTCAATGACTTATAGCATCGTAGAGCAGCATGTTTTATGCTCAAGACCATGTTTCTACTTTTTAGGAGTTGTTTTATCCATAAAAATAGGATCGAAAAAGCAATGCTCACTTAGATTTTCCATGTTTCTATGTGAACTCTTAAAGTATATATTGTAACAGCTGTAGTAGTAGTGGAGCGCTTTAAAAATACAAGTTGCATCATGATGGGTTTATGTTTGTCCCACTGCTTCAAACGTTTTACTGATGCCTAAGAAAGAAAAACACTACGTAAGACTCATAAATGGAAAAACAAAAATCAAGTGAAAATCAACATGGAGTCTGTCTTGAGTGGCAAATAATGTATGTATAATTTTCTAGCTGTGGCTGTTTTGTTCCTCCACGCAGGAGACTCTTTTAGGGACTGCGCCGTGTCGCTTTTTGTAATGGGTAAACTGTGTTCGTGTAAGTGGTGTACATTTTTTATTCTTATGGAGCACAGTGATTCATAAAACAGAAGGCAGGGGTGTTTCCTGGTAATGATACACAGTGCGACTTTTTGATGAGGATCTGTCGTCATGTTTTTATGTCTCAAAACAAAATGAGGAGAAGGAGCACTCGGTGAAACATGACACTAATGAAAAACAGCCCTGTTTTTTTTTTTTTTTTTTTTTTTTTTGTTGGAGATGTCTCTTTGCCACACACAGTGTTTCATTATTACAGACAGCAGAACCCATGGGCTGGGGGACACATGCACAGATAACCCTTGATATTAAACATCTGACTTCAAGGTAACAACCTTCCACCATGATGAATACCACCGTGGTCCCACTGCTTATTTGGGTAGTGACGAAAGAAAACAAAAGTGACTTTATTTTGGCCACTGCTCTCCTGAGATACACCAAGGATATACATTTTAGCAAGAAATAAACTGTGTTATTAACTGTTTTATGTAAAATTACATCAGGGTGTTTTTAGGACTCCAGGGTACTTTTGTTATTTGGTTTTGTTTATCGTCTTTTTTAATCTGTTTTTTGTCTATTGTCCCTTCGGGGTTTTTTTTTTTCTCTGCCTATTGTCTTCTAACGTGTGTGTGTGTATATGTATATCTATATATATATATAGATGGATAGATGGATAGATAGATAGACAGACAGACAGAGACACACATATATATGTATATTTTGTCTATTGTGTTTTTTTCATGACTTTTGTCTATTGTCTTGGATGTGGTCTATTGTCATCTATCAGGGTTTTTTTTGTTTGTTTTTTTTTTCCTTCATGGCTGTTGTCTTTTTTTTGTTTTTGTTTTTGCCTATTGTTTTTTGTTTTGTTTTTTTTAATTGCAGGTAACTTGTAGTTTCTTGTTGTTGTTGTTGTTGTGATTTTGTACAAATGATTTATATATAAAAAGGAAAGAAAGAAACTATGCAGCATTTAACCCATAGAGACCCAAACATCCACCATCGACCAAAAGTATTTATTGATCTAAAATGTTAAATACCTGTAGATCCACTAATCCTATCAATACATGTGAATAACTGAGGTAAAATGCAGTTCTTCATCTTTTCATAGTCATCAGATATGACCCATTTGGATGTTCAGAGGCTCCGTAATGAACACAGAAATACACTGATTCACCTGTAAAGCCAGTGTAATTTGACAAATGGCAGTGGATGGAGACACTTGATTTTATCTTCAGTTATTGATATATTTTGTTTGAAACATAATGTTTTCTTCATTTTTTTCTGATATTATATAATAACCTTAGAATTTACTCTGAGCTTTTATAAACATCTATATGACCAGCAAATTAAATATTGGAAAATACCTGATTTTTGATGAAAAATGCAACATTTAGAAGATAATGTCATAATAAATGGTGATAAATCACTGAAGACAGGTTAAATAGATAGGAAAATTCATTTCGGTACTGCCACAAATGTAGCACTGGGTCTTTATGGGTTAAGGGAAGAATATTAGGCACAAGAGATGAGTTAATATAAATGATTATAAATGAACCTGGGATGAAATAAACCCATTTAGTTTGACCATGAAATAAAACATGAAAAGCAGGTATTTCTGTGTGGTAAGTGGGATTTGTTTGTGGTATTTTCAGGATCCATGCTTGTCCGAGCTTCTCCAGCTTAGTTTGAGATGCATTCATAGAGACAGGTTGGAAGCCAGACTCACCAAGGTCCACGACTTCACTTCAGGACATAAGAAGATTCCTTGAGTGAGCATCAGCGAGGCGAATCCATGAAATAATGATATAGAAAAACATAAAGGATATTCATGAGGAGAATTTTTTAAAAGCTCGTGTAGCAAAGACTCAACAAGGACAGATACCTAGAACTTCATGTACATGTTCTGTCAGTAGCAGATGGTGGTTTGATATAAAGGTCAGTGAAGTTAAGAGGCTCACAGCACATGAAGCTGTTTAAAGAATAAACCACTTTAACCCATAAAGACCCAATACTACCTTTGCAGTAGCTCCCAAATGATTAAACCTTTCTTAAGTAATTTATGACCATTTATTGTAATATTATCGTCTTTGAATTAGTTTTTCGGAGAAAATCAGGCATTTTTCCGTATTTGATGTACTAATAATATAGATGTTCATAAAACCTCAGATTAAAGTTGAGGTGATTATATTGAAAATAGAGAAAACTGAAGAAAATGTGACTTTTCCAGCACAGATATAAATAACTGAAGATAAAATAAATGTCTCCATAGACTGTCATTGATCAAACTCCATGGGTTTTACTGGTGAATCAATGTTGTAGAAGATGACGGTGTTTCCACGGTAACTACGGAGCCTCTGAACATCCAACTGGGTCATATCTGATGACCATGAAAAGATGACAAACTGTATTTTACGCCAATTATTTACACATATTGATTGGATCAGTGGATCAACAGGTATTAAACATTTTCGATCAGTAGCTGGTTTTGGTTGACGGTGGACGTTTGGGTCTTTATGGGTTAATAAAACTTTCAAAAAGTCTTTATACAGTAGAATTAACCCCATGCTACAGAGTCTGTGTCCCTATAATTAAAGTTGTAGAATTTTTGTTGCTATGTTACAGTGATTAAAACAGCTCATCCTAATTATCTTTTGTTGTTTTGCGCATTTATCACCTTTCCATCAACCTGCTCTTTTTTGTTCCTTTCTATAGTGGGTGTCAGACAAACAGGTACATTTATTAGGACATAAAAAAAAAAGTGGTCTTATCATAGGTATTCACAATCCAACGCACAGAATACATTTCAGACCATCTTGATATTTACCTTTTTTTAGATGTCGACATGAAGGTGTCAGGGCTGAGTGAACATGTGCTTCGTGTCTTTCACGTGGCTTGTGACTTTGCCTGCTGTGACGCCACTAACAATCTTTGCTGAGGACTGAACAGGGTGCAAAGCTGTTTAATTGTTGTGACTGTTATCAGGTGCCGTTTCAGGCCCAAAATAGAGGCTTTCTGTAACACCGTGTCAGTCTGACAATCTGTCAGTTCCTGCGAAGGCGTTGGTGTTTGCTGAGAAGGAAGCGAATTTTCAATTTTGACCAGAATGTCGAATAAACTCACTAGATGATCTCAACTTTTCACATCTGAGTTAATGAATGCAGAAACAGATATGCGTGTTATAAAGTCACGCTAAAGCAGCGCATGACTTTCATCACTCATTTTTCTTCAAATGTGTAAACCCCGGTGACAGCTTAATTATCACTAATCCATCAGTTTTTCTGTGCTTCCACAGTTGTTCACCATGAGGGAAGTGATTTAGGTGTGTAAGCACGGAAAGACTAGTGGATTAGTGACAATTAAGCTATCACCGGGGTTTTACACATTTGAAGAAAAATTGATGGTAAAAGTCATACACTGCTTTAAATATACAGCACTCGTTTAGTGTCCAAGAGGCAAGGACGTCTCAAAGTGTAATACTGCAGACGGCCACTAGATGCTAGCACCAAAAGTCAATAGCCCTTTTTACACAGCACTTCTGTTCGGGGAATATTTCACCTTTTTTCTGGAACAATGTCTGTGTAAACAAAATGGTGGGATCATTTGGTCCCACCTCTGTGACGCCTCTGCAGGTAGTAACAGAGCCGTGATAAAGGTGGAATCATGATTCTGTAACGCTATGTAAAAGGAACACCTCTCATTCCGCAACCAAGGGTTAGGGTTAGGGTTAGTGTGATGTTTTGATGATGGATTTCACGTGCGACCCCCCACACTGGGGGGATTAAAAAATTAGCGCGGGCCGTGTACAGTAAACAAACATATCAACATGACCAGAAAGATGTCGAACTGGGAAGACGCAGAGATCCGCAAGCTGTTGTCACTTCAGGCGGAGGACTCTATCCATGCAAACATTTGTGGAACGGTGAGAGACGGGCCGACTCTGGAGAGGTTATCTTAGAAGCTAGGCTCGGGGTATTTCCGACGCACAAGTTAAACGTCACACTATACGCTGCACTGCGTAACCGACCCTTTGATTCTGGAACGCAGGTCCGCTGTGCTAAAGTCCAGCCTGTCTCACCTCTGTTACTCCTTTGGTTTGGCTGTGGAAATCGGTCACTGGTGGAAAAAAGGTGGGATCACTATCTTACCTTTTCTCCAGAATCTCTGTGTAAAAGTGGCTCATGATACGGCTCAAAGCCACATGGCAGCACTGAAAGTGTTTTTTACTCATTAAGCTGTAATGACAATAACTGCAAAAATAAACAGCACATATTAAATATGCTGTATTTTTTGAAACAAAAAGTCTGAAATGTGTGATTTAAATGTTCTATTCATTTTATACTGATTTTATAATTACTAACACTGTCAAATGTCCTTAGTTCAAACCATCTCAGCAAAATGATATTTGGCCAAAATGTGTTTTTTAAAGCATGAGTTAATTTTTTCCTTCAATAATATTCTTGTGTCACATTTATCTCTAATGTCATTTGAGCTTTTGTCTGGCGCCCTGTTGTGATGAAAAGAAACTTAATGGTGATAATGTTGGGACTTGGTGTGTAGGTGCAGCACTTTCTGTGCAAATTATGCTGCCATGCAAAATAGCTGACTACATTTGCATCTGTAATTCAGACACCTGACAGATCCTCGCAACCCGCAGTGCGGTCCAAATAGGGAGCATCTGCCTTAATCGAGTTGCATATGGAAAACATGGATGGGTAAACATAGTTTATCCTCAGTATTTATTTTACCATAAAAGAAGGCTGCCTTTCAACATAACACAAGCCAAGCAGAGCTGCAATCCAACTGTGTATTATACGTGTATATACAGAGAGAGATACTGTGGCACAGGAGAAATACTGAATGTCCCTCCTTGAGATTAATAGACTTTATATTTATCTCTTTTAAGTATTTGAGTTTGTCTGAAGTCTCAAAGAAGACATTTGCATAAGCTCAATCAACAGAAAATAATCAACATCAGTTTTTATGCAAATATAATGAAAATATTCGTAAAATACTTACCTGAACATCTTTTTCTACATTTAGTAGATTTAAGTTTGAGATAGTTACAATGGTGATTTATTAAGCAAAGTTAAACCATCCAGTATGTGTTTGGAAATAAACTAATGTATAGTAAATTTTTTTTTACACCTGGTTATAGTTTTTCATGGTATAATGTGTACTTTTTTCCTGTGATAGCCATTTATGTTTAGTAATGCAATTATCGTAAAACGAAAACTACGTAGCCTCAAATTGCTCTGAGTCAGGATCATCCCTCCTGCATCCGCATTAGATCAGGATGTATTTTCACACAATCCTACACAAAAAGTAAAAGGTCTGCAAGACACAATAGACCAAACAGTTCGAGGGCTGCTTTTCCCATCCATAAACAGTAGGTTGATGCATTGCTTCGCTCAATGTTGGAGAGCTACTGCACAGCAGAGCTCACAGTTTAAAAAGCTCCTTATTCTCACTCAGCAGGAGCTTAGAGTGTTGGCTGCAGTACAGCAGAGGCTGCATTACACCTAAGTGTCGGTGCGTAAAATGGCAGTATGCTTACTATACTCAGACAGAGATACTGCCTGCACATTTCCACTCTTGCTTCATGTAGATTGAATTCACTAGAATTACAGCATCTAATTTATGCTGTTTAACTACAGTATATAATGGCCACTTACTATGTGACTGGGATCTGAAATCAAACAACAATAACCATCATATTTGGTTTGTGCATGCTCAACATCTGCACAAACACAGACAATAGATAAACACATAATTAGTTGATTCACATAGCTCTTCAATTCAATTTAGGCTGTGAGAATAAATTTGGGATTGGACAATTTCTACAAATAGAAAAAGAACTAGTTTAAATTTTGCAGTGAGGGATGAGGGTGAAGTCTTTGAGTCAAACGCACCACTTCAGTATCGAGGCTTTCTCCTTAATTGCTATCAGCTGCTGTTGACACTGAGGAGAGATTAAAGTTTCACTTTGTTACTGTCAGGGTAAGTGGAGCAGCAAATAGCTGAGCCTCCTGAATAGAAAACCAATTCCTGCATAATGATATAACAAAACAGATTCTCGCTGCTCTGGGAATGAACAACAACGTACCAGTGAACACAATGGGACATCTGACTATGATTCAGGCGGATGCATTATTATATAAAGAACCCGTATAGTAGGGAAAATTAATGTATTATCTCCATTATTTCCCTGGACTTTCACAAAAGTACTGTGTAATTCCATCTCATTCCTTCTGCCCTATGTGACTGTCTGCTTATTTTGATAAACAGTATCGTTTTAGTAGGCTCAGGTCAACAATTGAACTTAAAATGTAAACAGCAACTCCAGATAATGCTGTCTAATTTCTGTGCATCAGGATAGAGCTGTGCAGCAGGACCATAGTGGTCACTGTCAAATGTTCAGCCCCAAGAGGCTGGTGATAAAATCTCTGAGCATGTTTTAGACCTTTTCATAATATGTCCATCTCTCAGATTTGACCTTCAGTATTTTGACATTCGATTGAAGAGGGGAGGCGAGGCAAGAATGAGTATGCTTACAACATATCTCTTGTAGGAACTGAATTTACTGCTAGGACGATCATCCTAAGTTAGTCATATTATGCAAAATGTGAAGTGAAAGTGAAATGTCAATGCTCAGGATTAACCCAGTCTCACCGAAAATATGTTCATATCCAATTAAAGTCCAAATCCTATTACAGTTTGTAATAAAAATTGACTAGATTCATTTTGTTTACAAGGAAGCATAATGTGTCACTTAAGAATTCACAACTTATTCAACTTTCCTTAATTAGCAGGAGGTGTTTGGGGTCAATGGTAGATTTACAAAACCCAGGACTTTGCCACAAGATACTGGAGTTTACATCCTGACTCCAGCGCTTTTGAGTTTGGGTAATTAAAGCGATTAAGGTTCAGAATAGATGGTTTGTTTTAAATAATTAATTAATTCATTAGGAGACTTTTTTTTTTTTTACACATATTTGTGTATTGTTTTTTTTTTTCTAAATTAAAGCAAGCCGTAGTGTCTTTGCTTCAACCAGACCATTAGAAGTTTAATAACAGTGTAGCCGATACTGTGGACTAGGGATGGGAATAGGTAAGAATATGAAACGGTTCCGATTCCATTATTGATTTTGCTTATCGATCCGATTCCTTATCGATTCTCTCATCAGTTCTCATTGGGTGAGAGAATAAAAGAGTACAAACAAATGGGTTTGTTTGCATTAACTGTCTTTCATATTTCCATCTCTACACAGAAAATATTACATATACAGTATACACAAATAATAACAGATGATGGGGGGGTCACACCAGATGACCATACAAAGTGGAACTTAAGATGCTTTACTATTTCCTCTATGTCTCTCACTGTCGTGCACCTCATTTTTCTTTTCGCTACCTTTGAAAACTTTTATTTGAGGGGGCAGGAAGTTTGTTGCCCCCCACTAGAACCGGATGACTTCCTGGTGTCCGCTCTGCTGCTAGATTCAAAAGCATCGCTAAGTAGCGTATCAAACACGTGACATTCCTGCAAATGAATTGCATGCTGTGTGGACAAATGTTTGAGCATTTTGGTGGGATTTCCCCCTTTGAACAAATGGAAGCTTTGGAAGTGTTACAAGTGGCTCTGGTGTCATCTTTTCGTGTGAAATATAGCCATACTTTGGAGCATTTCTGCCTCGACGCCATGTTGGCTACGTTCTGAACCAAAACAATGCAGCGTACATGTGACATCATCAAGCATGTGCAATGAAGGCGGAAACAATAAGCAGAATTGTTAAGCAGGCAGGCAGCGATTCCAAGGAATTGAGCTACTGGGAACCGGTTCTTTTTGAGAACCGGCTCTCAATTCCCATCCCTGCTGTGGACTGAGTGAGAAAATACAGTCAGTCAATTTACACATATATTTAGTAGCAGGATTTTTACACTTCAAATCACGTTAACTTGTAGTTATTAGCCTTTAATTATTATGCTTGTGACACAGGCTGTACGTAAAGATGGATGTGATGACTGCACCCCAGATGTGATCATCATGATCTCCCCCTGGTGGCCGGCTATAGTATCGGTCATAAACCCCTCTACATTACCCAATGAAGCCAAAGTAAAGATTCAAAGTACACATCTGCCATATCAGATCACATTATGCCAATTTGTGCTGAAATAATAATTTTTCTGACTAGTTTGTTACCAATAAGTTATCAGATGAAATGAAGACAGGTAATCAATACCATATAATGACCAAACCACAGATGTACTGGTGGTCGGCCAGTAGGTGGATTTCACTCATTGCACGTCAACTGCACAGACACTGGCTTCAAAGGGTGTCACAGAAGCAAAACGGTTGATCCTATAAATGCAGGATTTTGGCTGTGAGGGTCTTAAAATTACCTTTCATCCCTTTTTTATTTTTTTCTAATTGATGTGTCAAATAACACTATGCAGAGTGACTGAAAAGGTGAAATAAAACTGTCACAAATTGGTGTGAGGTGTGAAAAAAAACGGGTGATGCAAAATGACAGTTGAAAATTTATTTGGAGAAGTTTCATATGTTATTTAAACCTGTGGCAAAACCCTGCAGACCTTTAAATGAGCTATTTACTAGTTCTTGTCACTGAAGGAGGAAGTCAATTAATCCTCACAATAATGACAGATAAAGTAAGTTGTTACAGTGCATTCACATTTGACAGTTTATTGTAAGGCATTACTGTTTCTGTTTCTGCAGTCGGTGATAATGTGGAAAGAACTCAGTCTAACAATGTTCTCTGTACAAAGTAAGTAATTACAGCTGCTTTTGTGTCACCTACTTGTACACTTTTAGTGCTCACCAGGTATGAAACAATTTTTGACTGTTGTTAAATGTGTGCAGCCGTTATTAAAGTCCAATCAGCAGCACATTACACTGATATTCAGCCTATTTTTCACGCTATCAAAAAGTTTATTCTGAACAGAAGACATGTGCAACACTTTGACAGCTTTGAAAGTGTCTGCTGTAATGTTCACCATATGTTACTTGAAAGAATAACTCAAAAAAGACATTTTTGTAACATGAGTAACTTAACCAGTTGTTCCACTATTGGAAGATCTATCACTTTCATTTGGATTAATCTACAGAAATATGTACATCTACTGAACGTTATGAAACCCAACAACTCGATATTATTCTGTGCAATCTGAAATATTACAGATATATGATGGACATTATCATATTCTATGTAAATTAAAGGTCACCGTTCATTGATTGAGCGTTGATGAAACAATTAACAGTGTGAAATACAAAGTGTCCACAAAGTCACTCTACAATTTAAAAATGTTATTACAAAAGCAGTTGATGAGATATGTTAATCAGGTATGTTCAATGTACTCAGTGGTTTTTAATTACATTGTATTTGCGTATTTCAGCTACCCTGTTGATGAAACAGGTTCTGTTAAATAAACCCCTAAAAAAAAGTCTGCTTCTCAAGAAAAGGCACAATATGTATCTTGGTTTGTCGAAACAAAATCACATACGTAGATGGTGCACCACCACATTGGGGACTGCATGTTTATAGGTTCCTAAATCAAATACATCTCAGAGCGGGGGATTGGAAGCGATGGCCCAATGCCCTAGACACATCGTTCACCAGATATCACCCCCTGGATTTTTTTCTATGCAGTTATGTTACAGTTATCGTGTATCAAACAAAGATACGGGACATCACTGACCTGAAGCCAAAGGTCACTGATGTCATTGACACCACTGATGAGGCGATGATACAGCCAACATGGAAACAAATCCAGTCCCATCTTGATGTGCTTCGTGCAACTAATGATGCCCATATAGAGGCGGAATAAATGGGGCAAAATAACTCTGATACTCTGAAAGTGATAGTATAGTCTTTCATCACATGCTTTTGCAGTTTTCAATCATCGATAAGTACCAAACCTAATTCACACAACCAGGAAAAATGTCATATAACCTTTGAAACTGTAGCTGGGAGGTTCTTAAATTTTGATTGACTACAGTTTCCACATGTCTCTGGATAACTATAGTTTTTTTCTACACATGCAGTTCAGATTGATCTGTCCAACTCGTCTTGACGAATAACTTGAGTAGTACACAGTTCTAATACTTCTTTAAATCTTGCTTAAATGTTGGAAAATCCTTTGCATTAAATCTGCCTTAGACACAATAAAGTCGCATTATCTATTCAGTGTAATTACATTACAAACACCTACCCACCTGGCCTCTATAAGGAGAAATACAATGCAGGCACATTTAAGTTAAATTCTGTGACACAGGTTCTTTCAGGCACTTCTCATCTGTGCTAAACATAGCATCCCCATCTGTTAAAGACCTTATGACACAGTGTGAGAAGAATCGACTCCCTGCTATCTGGGTCTCTATCTCTAAGCTCTCCACTCTGCTTCACTCTCTGTGCACCAAAGACAGCACCTCCACTGACCCTTCCTTAAAGCTGCTCAAGACAGCTGCAGAACACAGAGCGGAGTCTATCAATGACACATAAAACCCACTGCTGTTTCTGTGAAATCAAGCCAAGTTACAGTAACACTGCCGGTTACAGCTGAGTCAAGGAATGATTTTCCCTAAAGTATCCAGTATGATCTCTGTAATGAACACAGTCTGCATTTGCTTTCAAGTGTATGGAAATATCCTCAATCTGACCAAAATTCACAGAGGATGTTACTCAAGCTTCGTTTTTTGGCAGCTCAGTGTGTCACAGTCAGACTTGGTCCACTCCCACAGATTCATCACTGAAAGGATCCTCATGCCATCCATCACAGTCTGATATGGCTTGTGCCTCCCGCCGCTCCGAGGGAAGCGTGTCATTCAAACCTCCAAGGGGGTTATCGAGCGCTGGCTGCACTGCATCACACACACCTGCACAATAACAAAGCTCAGAAAAAGGCAAAGGAGACTTCCACTAACCCTGCTAACTTGGACAAACAGCTGTTTGACCTGTTGAGCTGGTGAAAATTAGCTGCCATCACAACAGATCCACTCTTACTTTTGCCATAAAAGTGCAACCCAGTGTTATATGGCTATAAGAAAGCCAGTTCATATGATGCGAACACATACAGTAATTGCAGGTGATAATTGTCCACAATGTGTAAACTCGACAGCTGTCAACTCATAGGATTCTCATTACACTTTATGCTGTACCATTTCATAAAGCAATGTGCTGAGGCAATTTGTGGATTTTTCACATAACTAATGCTCAGGGTGATCTTACAAAATGAGATTAACAGCAACAAGAAATGTAATTCTGGGGTGATTTCATTAAGATGCTGTCAGTCCCATTTATACAATGGATGTAGGCTAATTAGATACACTTTACAGTATAATCCAATATTAAACAAAACCACAATAGAAGTTAGAATTACCATAAATTTAAAGTGTTTAAACCAAAAAAGTGAACACCACAGTATTTGGAGATGGAGAGCTTTTTCTGTAGTATAGCATAGCATAGCATAGTATAGTACAGTATAGTATAGTACAGAACACTTCCCATTGTTCAGATAATGGTTCTTCATTGAGTGGAAAAATGAGATTCATTTATTTTGTGCTATTTTGGCTGTAATCAGAATGTGCATTATGCTTTCAATAACAGAAGCATAAAATGAAGATGTGATTTATGAAACATTTGTCTCTTTGAAGCCATCAGTTTATTTACTCAAAATAATTTTATAAGGTGATGTAGAATTGGCGATAAATTGGTCAGGAACATTCATACACACATTTGTTCTTCTCTTATGTTTTTATTGGTGCGGTGTGTTGACTCCCTATGATTTGTCAAAGAAGGTCTCATGGAAAAAACAAACAAAAAAATGATGGGGAATACTGAGAGAATACTGTGTTGATTCCCTTTCCCCCAGACTCATCCTCTTTATGCGAGTGACGCCTCATAAACACCACCACACTCACCAACGCTCACACAAATACATTGGACTACACGCATCTACATTCTGCACAGAACTGGGCACAAGCTGAGCCACTGTGTTATCAACACTTTATTATAAACACCACAAGTCCTCGGCCCACAGTGACATTTACAGCTGACATGTCAAGGAGACATTGCACAGATAGTGTCGGAAAAAACAAATAATCCAAATGAGGCTCAAACCCAAGATAGTCACATTAAAAGCATGGTCAAGTGAGCCAGACTCACTTAACCAGTGAGATAGCCTTTGTTTTGTAGCAGCCTCCCCTCAGGAATGCTCTCTATAAATCACAAACATATATTCCACATTTTATAATGCAGACGAACACTGCACAAGATGAATTTTATGAATGGAATTCAATACTGGGCATACCTTCCCTTGCAAAAGTTTAATTTCCCATTGTATTACACACCGATAAATAAAAATGATGGCACATAACTAGAATTATATTGTTATGTGTCCTTGTGTGGTTTTATTTACAGATTTTTTTTTTGTTTAAAGTGTAAAGTGTGTATCAAACTACACCACTAAAATAAACCGACCATCAAGTATACTTTCTTTATATATCATTCATGAGACTGCTACTGTTTTAAAACAAAGGAAAGATAAATGAGCGTAAATGCCAACATTCTTTGAGACAATAGTACATATTTTCAGTGTAAACAATGTAACACAACATCAATAATGATTTTCAGGTCTATTCAAGTGTCTTGCAAAGGCATGAAAAACACTGTAAGTGTCAGGGGATCCAAGAACTGGCTTATCTAAAGCACCAGCCAGCAATGTTACTGCAATGATCAGTCAAAATGTCCACCATAAAACAATACGCTATAAAGATTCTCCGCACAATGATTTACCAAATGATACTTAATAGAAAATGATACATAAATCAAAGGGAATAGTAACACTTGTGCAGCAGTCAGCTGTTTTACTGTAAATAAATCAACATCCACAAGTGCCTGTTTGATTTAATTTACTGGAGTAAAAAAAAAACAAAAAAAAAAAAAAAAACAAAACAGAAGAAGCAGTGTCCAGGCAAGCTTGAATTCCTTTCAGTATTTCTGCACCAAATCAAAACAAGAACAAGCAGTGATGGTAGAAAATGGACACCAGCCACATCCTTGTGTTCTGTTCAGCAACATGCAGCACATGGGGGGATTCCTCTGCTGTGCATGGCTGATCATCTGTCTCTAACACTGATGCAACGGGCAACACTTCAGTGTGCATGATGAAAAATAGACACAAGGACAAATGACAGCGTACCACCCCACACCACAGTCAAGGCTGACGTCCATGGAGACTTGAAGCACATCACCACTTACACACAGATGGTCGAAGAAAAATGAAAAACTCAACACATACATCCTCTGCCAAGCCATCTACCTGGTAGCTAATGAGGAGGAAAGTTTAGGAGCGCTTTGAGCCGGATAAAAGATGAAACTAAAACTTCAAGACCACCTCAGCTTTGAAGATAAATCCTCAAGACAGAATTTTATCCACTCTCATTTGGCTTCTAAAGACCAACCAGCTTCCAACAAAACGTTAAATCATGTAGTGTGATGACACTCCAAACTTGAATAAAAGTGACAGATACATCAAAACAATAGGGAGAAATGATTAATCATGGTTATAAGGTAAAAGTTCAATGGGGAAAGTTTGTTTCTGCCAGGTCATTCTCTGTAGTAAACCTTAACCCAGGGGCCAGACTGGCCTGTGGGATGAATTTGCAAAGTGCAAAAATTACACTGAAGATATAAACTATCAAGGGCGTCGAACTCATTTTAGTTCAGGTTCCACATACAGACCGATATAAGCTGAAGTAAAATAATAGCATAATGACCTAGAAATAGTGACGACTCGATTTTTCTAGGTTCAACTGGACTAGTGTTGCTCTTTTGAAGCAACACTAGTCCAGCTGAACCTCAAAGAACTACCAAGAAGAACAATGACCTGGGCAAATGAGAAACTGAACGAGAAACTGTTCTTAGTTCCAAACTCCACATTTTTTAACAATATTATGCTTGTTACCAAATAATATAATAATATAATAAGCAATTTAAGGGGCGACACGGTGGTGCACATGCCTCACAGCAAGACGGTCCTGGGTTCGATTCCAACAACAGTCGATGGGGGTGGAACCTTTCTGTGTGGAGTTTATGTTTGTGGGTTATCTCCGGCTTCCTCCCACCATCCGAAGACATGCACTGATAGGTTAATCGGTTAATCTAAATTCCCCATAGGTGTGAATGTGAGAGTGATTGTGTATCTATATGTCAGCCCTGCAATGAACTGGTGACATGTCCAGTGTGAACCCCGCCTTCTCCCACAAGTAGCTGGGATTAATACCTGTTGATCCATTAATCCTATCAATACATGTGAATAATTGGTGTAAAATACAGTTTGTCGTCTTTTCATGGTCATCAGATATGACCCATGTGGATGTTCAGAGGCTCCGTAGTTACCGTGGAAACACTGTCAACTTCTACAACATTGATTCACCAATAAAACCCATGGAGTTGGATCAATGACAGTGGATGGACACACTTGGTTTATTTTTCAGTTAATGATAAATTTAGCATAAAAAGGGAAGTTTTCTTCATTTTTTGCATTTCTGATATGACAATCAACTTTAATCTGAGCTTTTATGAACATCTACATGATCAGTAAATGAAATATGGGGAAAATACCTCATATTCATTGAAAAAATGCAAAATATAGAGGATAATATTATAATAAATGGTGATAAATCACTTAAGAAAGGTTGGATATAGAGAAAATGTATTTGGGAATTGACACAAAAGTAGCACTGGGTCTTTATGGGTTAAAAAGCCCCAAGATACAAGCTGCCCAACCAATAAAATGCCACTTAATAACACAGGTAGAGAAGAATGTCCTCACGAAGACCCCGAGATATCATCAATAGCATCAAAGTTATTGCACTGCAGGGGTTGGAGTGGCAGGAAGAAGCAGGATGTTTGCCTTGGCCCAAAATGATATTTGTACAACTGTGCAGACCACAAAGCACTACAGAGTCATGCTCACTGACCCCTGAAAAGAGGCCATTGCTTGTATGTCATCCTTTAAGCCACTCGACTTTAAACACAGAATTTTGAGTGAATCTAGAGCCTTATCAGCCCCGGCAGGTTATGTTCTGAGGTTATTGCATTTGTGTGGGATTAGATCTGAACATCTATAGTGTGCATTTCTACTTTCACCTATCCATCTAGCAAAAGGGACAAAAAAGCAGCAGCTGCATTTGAGGGTTTATTTCAAATTCTGTCTGATTTTTTTTTTTCTCTCTTTAATGTCCATACGATGTGTTCCTGAGCAAATTTAAAATGCCACCGTCTTCCTCTGTTTCAAACACAAAAAGGACAAAATGTCTTAACACAGTCCTCAAACTGTCTTTGCAAAAATATTCCCAGAAAGAGGTGGTGCAGTACACATAGAAAAAGCATGTGTTTATAGATTTTCAAATAACTTCAAGCTCATTATTTTTCAAATAAAAAATACAGGACTGCTGGTAAAGTTGCTGCAGACAGACTTCAATTATAAATGCCTTCATAGCAACATCAGTCTCACTTCACTGTTGGTCAATAACCTATTATGGTCCTCGACTAAAATGACTGGATATGCACAGTTGGTCATGAATCATTACTTCAGCCTGTTCTTTAGTGTGAGTTTCATAAATTATCAGACTGTGTCTTTATTCAGAGATTATTGATGAATAGCTGTCAGATGTTGATAAAATGAAGGCTATTTCTGAATGAAAAGTCCTCATACAGACCTAACAAATGTCACCGTCAACTGCCACCTATGCACGTACTGCAGCAAAAAAGACTCATTTTGATGTTTTGGAAAAAAGCAGACGTTCCATTAGTTAAATTATGGTTGGAATAAATAGTTAAACTGTCTCATCTGGAGAAAATGCAGTTCACACTATTAAATAAACTGCATGAGTTCAAAAAGATTTAGCATCCCATTCAACAACACATTAACCCATAAAGACTGAGTCCTACTTTTCTGACCATTCCCAAATGAATTTTTGTCTCTTTTTAACCTTTCCTAAGTGATTTATCACCATTTACTATGATATTACCCTTTGCATTTTGCATTTTTCACTGTAAATCCTGTATTTCTCTATATTTCATTTCTTATATTTAATTTTGATGTTAATGAAAATTCACAGTATGGTCAAAGATTATTATATCAAAACAGAAAATTGAAGAAAAAGTGACTCTTCCAGCAAATATATCCTTAACTGAGCATAAGCCAAGTGTCTCCATCCACTGCCATCAAACTCCATGGGTTTTACTGGTGAATCAATGTTGTAGAAGATGACGGTGTTTCCACGTTCACTGCAGAGCCTCTGAAC
>JAPQRP010000024.1:3805549-3816133 GCA_037367295.1 Apogon hyalosoma
ACTGTATGAACTATTAGGGTCCAAATACACAAATAAATGAACCAAAGACTAATACAAGTGGGTTTAGATAAATATGACCCCTTTAAACCAAACTGCCCATCATGGATTCATCACTGAATGGACAGTACATTCATTAATTCACAACACTGGCCAGTATTCCCCTCAGATGTACGTATCATTTGTGTAAGCATGTGCAGGGAAAGCCTCAAGTAGGAGAGGCTGCTTTCTTTATTATTATTTTCTCTTTGTGGGATGAGTAGCTGCGTGCTCTTAATAGTGAATAAATCTGGAGTACAACAATAAAAATTCTCCCCATGATTTTCATTAGTATGCAAGATGCTGATGGCAGCAGGTCTGCATGTGTTAACAATATCCACATAGAATTTGCAAAGCCAAGGAAAACTGCAGTAAAAACAGTTGAAAAACCCAGACTAATAGGAGGATAATACCAGACTTTTATGGTACAGCTATGAAATCATAAAAAGCCTTGGTCTCAATTGTGATCAAAAGTAGATTTAGGAAGCAGGAAGCACTATAGCTTCTGTCTTTCACACACACAAAAAGAAAATTATCCCAAAAGCAGCTTAAATATTTGACACTACGGACATTCTTGGTGAGCAAAGGTACATTTTAAAATATCAAATATTATATATTTTAAGCAGCATTTGACAGCAGGATCCCTGATGCATTTATATAAGATACATGGAGAGAGTTTTAAAAAAAGATAGCTGTAACTGAGCTGTCAAACTCAAAGCTGATTATCATCATTATGTGTCCAGATGACAGTTTATCACCAGCCCAATTATCTATACCACATATCTGTCATCCTACTGGAGAAACTGTCTGCAAACCACAAGAGACCGAACTCTCCTCCTCCTGTAATTCATAAACTTCTTTAATCCAGTTTCCTGCCTAAAAGATCAGACTCCCCTGTCAGCATGGGGTAAGACATAGAGCGTTTTCTCTACCACCTCTGCCCCTGTTGCTTTCCTTTTGTTGTTTAATGAATAAACGGCTCCATTATTGATGATGCTAGAATTCCTTAATTATTTAAAGGCCTTTCGTTGAAAGCAGGTTAATGCAGGTGACACAGTGAACTGGGAAAAAATACATCCTGTGTATAATGACAATAATTAACACCAAGAACCCAAGATTATGTGGTTCAGGGTATGATTAAAATGGAGTCACAAACGTCCACCAGCTGTAAGGACATAGGCTGGTGGACGGAGCTGATAAGGGACGTAGCTTTTGATCAGTGTTTTACTTCATCACTCCTGTTTCATGTTAATTTGTATAGAAATGGATATAATACATTAATATCTCACATCAGAGCACTTTAACCCTTTCATGCATAAATTATGAGAACCTTAGTCAATATTTTTTTCTTATATCAGAAAGTGATATACTGTGTGAAAACTATTAAATAAAAACATTTTTAATCCCACTAATCTGATGTTTTCTCACATTTTAACATACTCTATTCTAATACTAGTTACTACTCACTTCATGGAGATAATATGCAAAAAACAAAAAAAAACAAAACCCTTTTGTTTGAGAAAAGTGTTAATTAAATTCTAATAACAATTAGCAATTGATTTACACTAAAACATGTCATTGCAGATCAGGTTTATCAAGAACAGCAAAGTTATAGTAATGGTATGAATTGCAGTGTTTGGGATGATACATAAGCGTCCACAGTGTTGGCTGATATCCAACTAAAACAACAAAACCCATGAATATACAAGAGAACAGATGTAGAATAGATGTCCACTGTAGTGACCGCTACGCATGAAAGGGTTAAATAAATATAACTCAACAACACATACACAAGGGAATTACAAAACACAAACTCTGTGATGAATACATACATAAAATGCATTAACTGACAAGACAACACACACAAACAACACACAAACTCCAATACAATCAAACCAGCAGAAGCAGCACATCATGCATGACGATATGACTGATCATCATATGACTGATCTTTTAAAACTATGTCAATCTGACACTTCTACGTACTGGGCCATGAATAGAAAAAGATGAGCATTTACATAAGGGAACCTTACAATTCCCAGTGGATAACCCTTCATGTTACTGTGCAAAACTCTGAGAGGAACCGTGTCGTCCGAAGCCCCTGAGGAGTCTGATTATATAAGCGATGATAGCTGAAGGCTGTTTTAGACTGCTGTAAGGAAACTTTTAGTACACAAATAATGGATTGCGTCCAGGGAATTGCACAGCATTTGTGTCCACAATCTGCTCAATTTTATGTACCTATGCACAGAAGATTTTTTTTTTTTTAATTTGCTCATTATATGATGGCACAAACACATCCAGAAAGTTTTGCACCTGAGTGTAATTTGCTCTTGTTTGCATCAGAGCTTTTAGAGTTTCAAGATGTTTCTCTGTATTTCACCAATGAATTGGTCCACAATGAAAAAAACAAACAAAAATAAGCCTTAGATTCTATGACTTTAACGAGAAGAGCTTTGTGCACACAGAGCTCTTCACAATCACAAACCAACTTTCATGCTTCTGAAGTATTGCACATCTGTAACACAATCTACTGAAATGCCAATCAAAATAGGATCCGACCATTACTGTAATTAAGACAGGTCTGAAACGTATTTGGTAAATATGACTCTTGAAGGAATGTTACATGTATGAAACCACTGAATAAATCTGGGATTTTGCAGAAATATTAACACTTATGTTCTTTTTGGTGACACAGTTTGGAACTTCAAAAGAGACTTTGCACATGTATGCATGGTGCAGAAACTGTACTTTCATTAACCCGTAAAAACCCAAACAGCCACTGGTGACCAAAACCATCTACTGATGTAAACTATTTAATACCTGTTGATCCACTAATCTTTTCAAAACATGTAAATAACTGGTGTAAAATGCAGTTTGTCATCTTTTCATGGTCATCTTCTACAACATTGATTCAACAGTAAAACCCATGGAGTTGGATCAATGACAGTGGATGGACACACTTGGTTTATGTTCAGTTAATGATCGATTTAGCAGAAAAAATCAAGTTTTCTTCATTTTTTGCATTTCTGATATTATAACTTTCAAGTTTAATCTGAGCTTTTATGAACATCTACATGAGCAGTAAATCAAATATGGGAAAATACCTGATTTTCATTGAAAAAATGCAAAATACAGAGGATAATATAATAATAAATGGTGATAAATCACTTAAGAAAGGATAATATAGAGAATAATGTATTTGGGAACTGACACAAAAGTAGCACTGGGTCCTTATGGGTTAAGAGCAGATCATTCAGAACGTCACAGTCATGTATGTTATACTCTGGGATAACAGGAAAATTATGATATGTAAATAAAGCAGTCCATTCATCAGTGGGGATTTTTTTATATATATATTTAAGTGCCAGAAACTCAGATAACACTCTTAACAACTTGATCCCTCCAACGTCTGACTGAATATTTCACACTTGATATCAGTAAATGTTTATTCAGTATCATTCAAGCCTCATAAAGTTGAATATTTAGAGAAAAACAGATATAAAGCACGGCAATGACTTAAAGGTGAGGAGGTATTTGTGCTGGTCTCTTGTGGAGTAGATGGTTTGTATCAAGGGATATTTACACATAAAATTTCAGATCACATGACAAATGTACAAATATTCCTTCATCTACATCCATGCAAATATATTTACAGTGCATTCTGCAGTGAATTCTACCCTCTGTGGGTGTTCAGTGTATTACACAGAATGCTTTTTCTTATGTACCATGTTATTTCATCACGTTGTCTCATGTTGGATCTGGCCACAGTGCAGTTCATTAAATATTAACACGTAATTCACACAAACTATTGCATGAAGTATATTTTAGGCTTTTGAAAAGCAATATTTTAATAAGCAGTTTGCGATGATAGTTGATTCAACCCAACTTAAATGGCTCATGTATTAGTTGTGTTTCTTATACTGTGATGTAACAGAGAACACAAACTGCAAAAGCTTACATTTTTCTCACAGAAATATACAATAGACCAGAAAACAGGACAGTTTCCTGTATTTACTATCTTAATCCCACTAGAGAAACATCAATAAACTGAGCGAATGTTCTCTATGATTTGCAGTGATGCGTTTGCTTGGATTTTTCACTAGGGGAAACATTCCAGGTTTATTCATTCATTCATTCATTCATTTGTTTGTTTGTTTATTCATTCATTCCAATCTAAATGATTGGAAAGGAGCAGGATGAATAAAATTTACAATACCTGCCCTTTTCTTAAAACATCTGCTTACATCAGACAAGTTGCCGTTACAGCTATTACAGTAAACAGTTTACATGATAGTCAATGAAAATGAACAAATCCAAAAATCCATAAGTAAAATTACTTCATTACGTGTTTTTATAAAGCATCTCTATTCTCTCCTTATACAACCTCTTAAACTGAAAAATATTTGTACACCTCTTCTTTTCCATTGCCAAGGAATTCCACATTCTGACACCCACAACAGAAATACACATTTGCTTCACATTAGTCCTGACCCTTTGCTGTTTAAATTAAACCTCCTTCTATGTTTTTCATCCTGTGATACAAAAACAAATAATCTCTGCAAATTTTCAGGCAAAAGTCTGTTTCTTGCTCTAAACACTATCAACAATGTTCTTAATTCAGCTAACTCTTTAAAATTAGACAATCCTGATTTAATAAACAACTCATTTGTATGTTCCCTGAAATTAACATTGTACAATATTCTTATTGCTCTTTTCTGTATTAAAAACGATGACTTTGTGTTACTCATATATGTGTCGCCCCATACTTCAATACAATGATTAAAATATGCCATAATAAGTGAACAATATAACATTATCATTGCTTTATAATCTAACACACATTTTGCTTTACTCAATCTAGAAATATTTTTGACATATTTTTTTACATAAGCAATATGTGTTTTCCATGATAATTTATCATCAACTATTAGACCCAAAAAATGAATTTCTGAAACCTTTTCAATCACAACACCATTAATAGACAATGAAACATGTTCTTCCTTTTTTCTATTTACAAAATCATCAAATGATTCAGACCAGGCTAACATTAGCAAATGTAAGGAAACGCATAAATCTTAACTTGGTAGTGGTGTGATCTCATAAGCTACTTGTTCAAACCTTTATTTTCTCCATTGTTTACCCTCATAACGGGCTTGACTGATGTAGAATAAAAGCTGCGTGTGAGGAACAGGTTGTGAAAACGTGAGTACATTCGATTATGAAATACATCGTAGTCTCTAACTTTGCTTTTGCAGTCATGTTCACAATTTTAATGTTCTCACATTCTAGTCCTCTGATTAGTACAGCTTTAACATTATGATATGGGCACTGTGTTACACTATGCTACTCTAAACCCACTGCAGTACTTGTGGCCCATGTTAACATGTGTATCATTCATTCTTTTCCTATTCAGTTGAGAATCCACAATCGGAAAACAAAAAAAATTATTCATTATTTCATTATTCGTGTACAAATCAAAAATCAAAAATGAAAAGAAAAAAAAAAACAGTTGTTTTTCATTCTTTCAATTGTACGCACAAATTAAAAATTGGAAGTAAGCAAATGGACCAAATGTGTGGTTTCATGTTGACATTTCTGATATCGATTTGATATGACCCAGAAGTTACTGACTTCTTCAGGTGTTATGTGAAGTGTCTTCTACTTAGATTGTCTACCATGGCCGTACTGTATTAGACAAAACAACAATACCTGAAAGATACTGCCAATTTTTTCCATTGTCATGTCGTCCTCCTTCAGAGTAATGCATTTGCTGCCTCTGAATAACATGAAATTCTCCATTACTGCAGAATGCATGAGGCAGAAAACTAGCAAACCCACGACTGTCCAGCTCAACACACCAAGAAGTCAGGAACTTCCGGGTCGTACTAAATCGGATATCAAAAATGCCAACATGAAACCACACATTTGGTCCATTTGCATATTTCCAATTTTTAATTTGTGGATACAGTCGAAAGAATGAAAACGACTCATTTTTTTCATTTTTGATTTGTACATAGATAATGAAATAAATCTTTTTTCGTTTTCCGATTGTGGATTCTCAATTGAATTTGAAAGGAACAAATGATATGCAGATTCATGTTCATTTTTTGGGTGAAATAAACAGGTGCGGGTGCTTCTGGTAACTATTATCCTAGCAACAATACAAACCAACAGACGGCCTCAGTGTAATCAATTCAATTTGTGCTACCTTAAAAAAATTGCAACTGATTCTTCCTTCAGATAATTTAATTTATGTTGTTAAAATATAACAGCCTAACAGCCTGACTAATGAAATTAGGTGCCACAAAAGAGATAACGCAAATACTCAGACATCTTAATAAGAAAGTGTCGTACATCAAGGTAGATAGAGAGACAATATTTTAGAGACTGTAGAACACCAGTGAGAAAACAACTACCCCTGAATGGCGGATCACAATGGCGGATTTTTCATGCTCTCAACATGGCCACTTTCAACTTGAAATACACAAGTCCTTTGATTGCTTTATTCTTCCTGACACGAGCTTTCAATCAGACCTTTGGAGAACAGCTCCCTGGCCAGGCTTTGTCATCTATTTTTCCACCACTGTTTGGAGTCCTGATTTTGAGGAGCACTCAGCGGCCAATCTGTTTTACCTCCACCGACGTCACCTCTTGTCTCCACAGATAAAGACTTATCTGGTCCTTGTCACATGCTGCTGGTCCACTCAATTACAAGACTGTTGATCTTATGAAACCTCTTTCATAAGATCAAACATCTCACATAAATAAAAGGCTAAATAAATGAAATAAAATAAAAGACACAGTGGGGGTTGACTGTTTGAGGACCACATACAGATCATTAGTTGTCAAAGAAGCCAAAATATCAGGTATTTGGAACTGGTTCACATTAACAATAAAGGCAGATTTTAGAGTCCAGCATAAAACATTTAGTCGAAGTACCCTTTAATACAATTTCTACAATATTCCTTTTACAGTTTTTACCTCGAGATTATAAATAAAAGGGTACTCATGAATAAATAAATGAATAAATAAATGTTCTCTGAAGTTGCAGATTTTTGAAAAAATGCTGAATAGGCCAATGTAAATGCTGAAGTAATAAGCAGTGCTTTGGATTGTAAATGAATCATTGAAGAAAACGTTGATATTTGAGAAAGTATTATAATACAATAAAAACAAAACAAAAAAAAAACATCTTTAGCTTGCGAGTCATGACCACACTTCCTCATTTTAGCATCAACTGGATAATATATTTTCAGTGATTGACTAATTTTCCTTATGAGGATGTATGGGAGTGGGGTGGGTGGGTGTTTAGGACTGTGAAAAAAAAAAAACAATGAAAAACTGCAATGAAGAAGAAATGGGAAGAAGCATGAAGTCAGCAGAGGCATGTTTAAGGTAGATAAGGTGAAACCAATTGACAGTTTCCGCACTTTCCCAGTGGCAACAGACATTTTATTGGCAAGTCAGTAGATAGTCTCCCTGGCCCCAAGAATAAGCCAGAGAATTGCAACAGCTGGAGAAAATGCTATTGGTCACAGCAAGTCATTGAAAATGAAAGTCTTAGAGCTGAGCTTCACCCATGAAATCCTGCTTTTCCTCTGTGGTAAGGTGTGGCGTATTTCTAATGAGATCCCTCTATCACAGTTCGAGTCTGAATTCACAAAGTAATTAACACATTCAGTACGACATTCGTTCACTTCTGCTCAGCTTGCACAGACTTGTCAAGATATCAGAGTTTGGGATCCCTTCTGTTCATCTTTGATTGTGAAGATTGCTTGATAAAACAGTTGCATTCTTTCCAAGTGTATAAAACTGTAAAGGCCCCGCCCATCATCATGACACGTAAGATGAAAGCAGGCTAAATGCAAATCGCTGCACACCAGTATGTGTTGCATCTCTCTGCACCAGACCTCAGATTATGTAAGGAAACATCATATCATGCATGTGGTAGCAGTTAGAACAGACACTTTAGTGAAGGGTGGTTAAGGAAATGTGCCAGAGCAACCCTCAAATAGCCCTGAGATGGTGTCCCTGGACACTCAATTTCTGACATGTGTTCCTTGATCAGTGGGCTAGGACTGCCTGGCACATAGTGGGAGGGATTGGCAGTTCACAGCTTGCTTTCAGGACTGGTTGGATAAATGATTAAAACAGCATGATGGGCAGCTTTATAACACAGACAGGGTCAGAGAGGTCTGGCGAGTCACTCTCTGACAGGAAGAAAAAGAGGGGGGTAAAATCTCTCCAAGCTAGCCATGGCTAATTAGATCTGATGGGCAGTCGAAATCATGACATTAACATGAATATTGGACCTGACAATGGATTCAACTTCGACTACATGGTACGAATTAAGGTCAGAGTGGCTTGTAAAGACAGAAGTCAAAAGCGTATGATTAGTGTAAATAGCGGTACATCATCGGCGTGTTGTTTTAAACATGTTCATGTTTAGTCATCAGCCCTCAGAAGTTCTTCAACTCTCCAGAGTATTTTCTTTCTGTGTTATGTCCTTCATCTTAACTGGTTTAGTTCACCTTCATTGCTCTCATTAGAATAAGGACTGAACAATATGATTAATGATGATGAATAATGTCCAATCCAAACTAATCCAATCCATTTGTATTCATCAAGCACAAATTTAAGCAAACACAAGGGTTTCCAAAGTGCTGTACAATAAAATAAATGCAATAAAACATAATAAAAAGATAAAATACTAAGATAAAAACACAATGAAACATAATAAATAAATAAATAATTCTGTGATTCCTGCTGGAGCATGTCCCCTTATGTCTGGTGAGTATGATTTGCATCTCTGGAGCACCTCAATGCTTCATTTATAATTCCCACAGCTTCTGGAATTTGTACATTTAACTAGTCCACATTGCAACATATTGCAGGTGGAAAATAATGTATTCATTGTTCAGTGTAAATTTGATCAATTGCCAAGGCTAAATTTCACAAACTTGCCTGAAAAATGCATTGCACTGTTCTTGTGTAATAAATAAATAAAATAAATTTAGCATCTACATATTCAGATAGTGTAATCAATTGACGTAAATACCCATAAAGCTTTTGTTTTCAGACTAGTGGTGGGACTCGATTCAAAAAATTAATCTAATTAATTTGACCTTGTAATTTATGAATTGTAATTAATCGTACGTCAATATTTGACACCAGAAGCAACATTTTCCAATTCAAACAGTAGATGACTAAATCAATGAAAAGACACATACATAAGTTTAAACAACCAAATCATGTTTATTACTTTATATAATCTATCATGGGCATTTACTGGCATTTTTAGCCCATTTTTGGGGGTGCTAAAGCACCCCTAAATTGATTGTTTTTTAAATTTTTCTTTTTTCTTCTTTACTTTATATCCATTCTTAACATGCTAGAAAAATGTCAAAACCATATGCAGTACATGGTTGAAACTAAATATTTTAACAACATAAATACAGCACTCCCCCACTTTGTCTCGAAAATGGTTTGATCCACCCCATCCCTCCCTCTTTCCCCACTTCGGACTCAGAGCCTCCACCTGTTTAGTGCAGTGCGTGGTGGAGCTGCCTTCCAGAGTGGGGGTGCAGTAGTGGTAAAAGTACCTGGTCTAATCCAGGATATGTGACACATTTCTTTACTTCCACCACTTCATACCAACACATTATTATCACCAGTCCCTGTTTTTGCTGCATTGAAACAGATCACTGTTTATGTTGTTCGGTAGGAGTTTGCTGATGTTTTTTTCTAGCTAGGAAACATTCCAGGTTGTCCAGTCACCCTCTGTTTGAACTGGACTGAGAGAAGCTGCTGTTGTCATGTGCATGTGTTAAGGGCTCATATTTATCTGAACCCACTTTTATTAGTCTTTGGTTCATTTATTTGTGTATTTGGACCCTAATAGTTCATACAGTTTGAATTTGAACCCTCCAGGTGCTGCAAAGCTATCTTTATATTCATTTTGCAAAAATCCAGTGGATTTCTAAAACCTGCTTTAATTCCTTCTTTATTTGTTATGTTTTATAACTAGTTCCGTCACAACTTTTGCACATATAAGGTCCAGACTTCCAACGAACATTGATCCTAGAATCACCCCTGTAATACTAACATTTTTGTTTTGTAAATAAACAGTACTTTCAAGTACATTTCAGTAGAGTAGTAAAGTGATAAATAAATATCTTTGGCCCAAAATAAACAGACCAACAGGTAAAGTGCCATTAAACACTAAGTGTGATACCATCTAAAATGATAATGAAAAAGAAAAAAGACAAACAGAAATGGTCCCTTAACTGACCTCAGTCCTTCTCTCCCTTTTACTTGCTTTTCAGTGTCATAAAGCTGCTGGATTGTGTTTAAAACTGTCTTTTTGTATAGCAGGTCATGAGTGGGGTCAGATGATGCTATCTGTAGCACCTCTTCTAACCCCTGATCTTCTAAAGTGGTCTACAGTCCACTGTAAACTAGGACGCCAATAAGGGGGGGGGGTAAACATTACAAATTCATGGGGCCCAGCATTTGTGGGGGGCCCATAGAGCAGAGGAGGGGGTC
>JAPQRP010000024.1:3818048-3830582 GCA_037367295.1 Apogon hyalosoma
ATGGGGCCCAGCATTTGTGGGGGGCCCATAGAGCAGAGGAGGGGGTCCAGTGGATACAGGCTAGAAGTTGTGAAAATATTGTGTAACATCCGCTGTACAAGAGAGGTATAGAAGTCAGGAATCAGACGTTGAAAGCATGTTAAGTTTCAGTTTTGTTTTCATGCTAGCGTAAGTGATGTTATGTATGGGAAACCCCCCTCCCCCCGCTCTGACAGATAGACAAGATACTGAATTTTATGACAGGGCCCACAATGTTTAGCTTTCACAGGGCCCACAATTAGTAGCGGCGCCCCCAACTGTAATCCATGTCACAAGTGAGTTTGTTCATTTATCAGACGTGGACTCACTCATCTTAGCTCTAAACCCGTTATCTGGTGCAGCGTCGGTTGGTGACTCTACTTTGTGGTAATAGGAGCATTAGCATTAGCGTTAGCTCTGGTGTTCATACTAGCCGCAGTGTGTTTGGTATTTTGGTGGCAGTGTAGGTTTGAACAACTGCGGTGGTATCCAAACTTTTGTGTCATATTTCGAACACAACAGTGCTCTTATGTTGCTAGAAATGTTCCGTGTTATTTGGAGTGCAAAATCAAAATGCGATTAAGTGCGTTATTTCTTTTAATTGCATTATTTTTCCTGTAATTAATTAATCAAAATTAACATCCCAACCCTATTTCAGACACATTCCTCTGTTTATTCCTATTCCATCAGTAATAACCTTTGACCAGGTACAGTGATTACATGCTGAATCCCAGTTACACTTTATCCATCAAGAATAAATCACACTGTCAAAACAAAGTGGTAAAAATATTTTATTCCAAATTTATGGTCAACAGTGTATTATATTATTGAGCTAAACACATGACACATATTTAAAATAAATCCTCACATTTAAAAAGAAACATCCAGCAAAAAAAAGGCATTCATGTATTAATAAATTGCCTTTTTTAGAGGTTAATCCAATAGTTGTGTAGTGATCGACTCATTAATTAAATACCTCCACTGACACCACTAAGCTATTATTTCAATTAAAATCAGCAAAACGCATTATGGTAAGAACACTGGTGCAATTCTGTCCGACAAAATTCAGGAGATACTTCCAAGGCTCTGTATGTTGTGCGAGTGATTAATACAACCTAATTACACCACCTAATTACACAGCCTGCCTCTCAATCTTTCTGCTGTTGACCCTCCCCCTACAATGTCTCTCTCTCTCTCTCTCCACGTCGTCTGACCCTGCCCCTGTTTTTGTGCTGTCGTCTTTTTTTTTTGTTTGTAACACGGTGAAGGTGGGGACGAGCTCTGCATTCGCCATCAGCTATAACAAAAGGCAAAGAATTAAAATAATATATATCTCTGTGCAGTTTATCCTCATATTTAATTTGATATCCTAAATCTGCTCGGGTTGGTTCATTAATATTGAGCACTGCTCCTGCCAGGAACTTACGATTTTCATAAGCTCATTAGTGACTGCACCACAGATCATCAGGGTCGGGGTGAGCAATTATTACGCTACAAGTAGAGAAGCCAGCTTATGAAAAATATGTTAATCAATAATGGCTTTGAGCAAACTGGTTCAAGCTGTAAAGGCTTAATAATGTACCAGTTTTAGTTACATTTTACCAAATTAATTAAATCAGGATACAGAATATAGATGCTCTAAGCCCACCCTAGATTTCCCATCGTTTAGCTTCACTCGAAGAACAATTGTCAAAATGAACATTGTAAAGTGGCCGTGAAGTCCAAATTACAGCCAGTGAGGCATTCCCATTCCTTTTTCATCCATTTAGATTAACATGACCCAGAGAACCGTTTAGATGAAGCACAGCAGCAACAAGGAGGGCCATGAGGATTTCTCCTGGTCGACCTGTCTGAATGATTAGTGTAGGTGGTCGGGGAAACACTAAAGGTCCTTGTGGAGGTTCGGCCTGATTAGAGGGTAAACAATATCATTTGTGATAAGTGGGCACTTTTCACAGTGTCACTAATGACCAGAAAATTAATTCATGACCGTTTTGTTGCGCACAATGCATCCCTTGAAAAGATTTTCACCATTCATCATTTTTGTGATTGATTCTATATTTACCAGTATGCGTTTACAGTTTAGACTAATGGAATAAAGGTTGGCTTAACTGGTGTTTTTCCTTCCGTTTTCCCTTGTTTTACAGCATTAAAGCAGGCTGGGGAGAGTATGTTGCTTGTTTCCCTTCATCAGCTGCTGAGCCTTTCACAGCATGTATATGAGAATACATTAAGTTTTCATGAGAGTGAATTTCAAGGGTAAAAAGCATGCAGCGTGTGAACTATGGTATTTTGTTTTTTCAAATGAAACCAAAATGTTAGAACCAAATTTTGTCAGGAAGGCAGGATGTTTAGACAGATTTAGACTGACAGCAAACTGATACTGAGCATGCAGTATGCATTTTGTTTTTGACATTAAACTTGAATGTTCAAAATTACCCTACTGTTTTTTTTTTGTTTTTTTTTTTTTTTCACAATCTGTTCAGCAAATGCATTTCCTCAGCTGGTTTTGAAGGTCTGAAACCTGTAAGCTGAATTTAGATACACACTGAAAATGGAACGGATGGTCTGTTCTTTGCTTTAAATTGTATGTGATTTTTGCCTGAATTCAGAATCAAATCAGACAAATATTCCTCTGTGCATGAACTATTGAAATAGTGGAGTGAGAGTGATATATTTATGCAAAATAAATTGGTCACCATAACAGCACTAGTGTGGACGTTTTCAGTGATCAGTCAGAGGGTGACACTTCTAAAACAGAGGTGTGCTGTGTTTTTATCTAACTAGCAGTTTGTTTTTCTTCAAAAGCTTAAATGTATTATTTTTAGTCTGGTCTGGATAAAATAAAATGAACCAAAGTGCACCGGGAAAAATTGCGCCACATTTCATTGTGCTCTTTGCCAGTCTCTTTTGAGGCACCTAAATGCATTTCACTGAACAGATTGTGTGTGCATACAAATGACAAATATATTGCACCTGATCACAGGATCTGCAGAAGATAAAACTGTCAGTCATAACCTCACGTTTAACAATGGAAACACCAACATCACAAAACCCGCTACAACCACCAGGCGGTTGTGTGTACTCCATGTGCAAAGGTGTCATTTCTTAACGCAATTAACTGGCTAATTTTCAACTTTTTTTATTATTATTATAATAATCAACATTTGATACAAATACTATCTAAAATTTGGTTTATTAATTATACAAATACTTTAGGCCATTTGTTGCAGATATAATCAAATAACCTGCATTAAAATGAATAAAACATTTATGCTAACGAAAAAATCAATTTAAATAATTTAACCACTGAATGATTAAAAACATTTAAAAAATTTGATTTTCAATCCATTTTGATGATAAGTGTTGTTTCACTTATGCTACTAGGTACAAAACAATAGCACACTCCCTCTTAATTATTTTTTACTATAGATCTTAAAGGTTAAATATCTCAAAATTCATCAAGATACAACAATGAAACAAACACTGGCAAAAATAATTAGTTGATTAATAAAAGCAATGATGAATGGAAAGAAAGATCATACTCCACTTGCCCCCCGACAACGACTGAAAGGAATAGTTATCAAGCTGGTGATGCAGATATTTCCCTTCAGAGAGTTAAACAGGGCTCAAACGAGAGTCAATATTGGAATTTCAAAATTTATCTTAGTTCACGGTCGTGAGGCGTCTCCGTTGCTAGGCAACTAGGCAGGATGCAAATGATAAGTAACGCAGTCACCTGCTGATTTTGTGAGAGGTGAAAATGACTTTTTGGCACAGGTACAAATGATCATATTGTTTTTTCTGTATATTCCTAGATTATTATTAAACTCGTTTTAGGAAAAATAATGTGATGAGTGACAAATACAAGAGATGTTTTAACAGATATACATAATTCTGATCATGCCGGAGGGTGGGTGTTATCATTACACCCCCTGGCTGTAATGATTATATTTTCTTATAGTACAGATACTGAAGCTGAGCTCAACAGCAGGACCAGCACAAAGAGGATATTTTACACCAGCCATGCAGCTCCATAAAATGGTTGTTCCTGTGTACTGTAGTTACTAATCTCATTACAGTTCATTCAACCCTTTGGCTCGTATAGATACTCCCAACCAGCTCCAGTAGTATCACACAGGATTGGGACTGAGAGAATTAGAGAGGAGCACTTAGCTCTGCATGCTGACTTACTCCTCTCCCTTCACTGTCGAATCCCAGTTCTTTAAAAAAAATATACAGCGGCAAAGATTAGATGCTATGAGGAGTGGAAGTGTGGAAGGGATTTTTTGACAGACATTTAAGTGTCAATAACTTTTTAATTTCAGAATTATTTTGAATAGAGAAGAAAGAAACGGCGACAGAAGACCGGCTTATATTTGACACTTTGGGGTAAATAACTAAATAATGACATCGACTGCAAGTGATGTTAAAAGCCGACTGTGCTGTGCTTGTCCTGTGTCACAACAATTCTCAAGACACAAATTTACTTGAGTCTCAGAATGACCACGTCTGTTTTTTCTGACCGGCTATGGCTTTGACAGTAGTGGCTGCAGGGCAGAACCATTGATCCGAGGCCTGACTGTTTGAAATGGAAAAGATCAATCAAAAGCAAAAGGGTTATCAGATTGTATGAAATCTAATAATATGACTCTCACAAGGAGAGCTCTCTGCACCAGTGTAACCATCGATCCCTCTCTCAACTTGCTGTTTCAATTAGACAGCTCTTATCAATCGCATGCCCATATGGAAGAATACCAACTTAAATAGATCAGTATCTTTTATGCTCCATCCAATATTACAGATATGTCCAATATCAAAAACACAGCCATCTGGGATGTAAATCTTTATGTAGTGTTGTCATCTGTGTGTCAAACACTGATACGAACAGCTTTCTCCAACATAAATATTGACAAGTTATACTGTACTGTCCCCTGCTGTAACATCAAGGATCTACTTTTTTTTTTTTTTTTTTTATTTCTCAGAGTGATGGGAGCCCTTACAGATTTTGTCGGTTACAGAAATGGGCTCAGATTGCAGGACGGATTTATTTCCTGCTCAGAAATGTGTCTTATTGTTTTATTTGAGCCTTTTTTATACCGAGGCTTTCATTTGTTAAAGGTTTTATGGGGACATTTTGAAAGCAGTGCTCCCTGAAGATGCAACAACATCATCACTTTAGCCGCATGACAAAATGGTGAGCATTTTCCAAACAGCACCGTGATAAGACGGAATAGTGTCTTGACACACATTCCTCAATCACTTTGTCTCCAGTCAATTGTGCGGTTTCTCCAAAAACATTTATGCGCCTTTTGAAATCCATCATAATAGCGTGGGAATTCATAGTTGTGTCGATAGCCTTATGTAAATCCCCATTTAATGTGACCTTCTTTTCCTTTCATGGAACAAGGATGAGTCACCAAAAAAGGGCGGCTCAAATTCCATTACCAGTGAGGCTTTGGGCATGAGCTAAAAGTGAAAGCATGGCAACACCCAGCCAAAAATGAGTCCCAAAATAATTAGGTTGACTTGGATTACAAGAATGTGAAAATGAGGTACTTCTGTGGAAAATGAAATAATTATATTCATGACACTTTTGCCAGCTGATTAAGGAGACATAGCCAACAGCTGTTTTTTCTGCCTTTGGTGAAATACGCTTTTGCTGACATTTGGCAGAATTTTAATGCTGCTTTTGACTCTGCTAAATAATAACTCTCTTTATCTGTTCTCGTCCCCTTTCATCACTTCGAGTTAATTTTGCTCTTCGCACCTAACTAACTTGCTATTGTTCTTTTGATTCTCTGTTGTGTTTCATTTCCTCCTCTTTCATGGATAATGTCTGCCACAGCAGCTCCTCTACACCTCCCAGTGAACTTCCCTCACCTCCCGTAGCTACTGCTTGTGTCGGTGCAGGACCAAACATGTAACAGCGACATTATCAGCGCAGCGCGGTCTGGTTAAAATAGACCATGACTATCAGTGTTAAGGGAGAAATAGGCTTAACATCAAGCTGTTAGCTGTTCATGTCTTTCATGTGAGCGTGACTCTGGCTTATCACAACCCATACCGTGTCACCCCTGTGATGACTGTGACCACAGAGCAGCATTAAAGGAAGACATTACAAGAATTAATTTATTACCTTGTTCCATACTTCAGTTGCGCTGTGTTATATAGAGGCTCTTGTTTTGGGGAATTGAGGTAAAGGTTCAAGAATGAAAGGTCTTATTTCATAAAGCCCCTATAGTTTAAATCAGCCGTGGTTCAGTGGAGACCTACAAAGCAAAAGATGCTGTTAAGGAAAATGAATTACACCAGAATCTGCCGTCACTGACAAATGGTCAAACACTTTTCTAATTTACTTTCTTCATCCGTAAAATTATCCAAACTTATCTTATGTTCAAAGAACAGATAAGAGGGTTTGTATTGGCATCACTTTCTTTCTGGACCACTCCCCTTCAGAAAAATTGACAAAATATGCGACAACACAGCAACCATTAGAAGAGGAGGACAAGTTAGAAAGAAAAAAGAGGAAGCCATGACATGATAATTAACGCCTGTAGCTGCTTACATTAAAGTCAGGCCAGCATCAAACTGTGTTCTGAGTAATACACAATATATATGTAACCTACATTACTACACTGTGTATTTATGTCCTTGACAACATGATGAGTTGTGAGCAGTTGCTGGTGACATGGCTAAAACACAGGTGATAAAATGTTCTTCCCAACCCTGGTGAAAGTCATACATCATATAGATTTAGTGAAGAAAGGAACCATAAAGTCAAACACTGGTTTCTGAGTTTTGAAGTCAGTAGTTTGCAATTTGGCAGTTGCTATGTTGGCTTATTTGAGCTGGAAGTGATCATATTTGGACAAAAGGGGCAAAGCTGTTGGAGCACAAGGGTTCAGAGTGCTGCTGAATGCAAGATTAGTGTAAAAAAAACTTCATCTACAGATATGAAGCCAAGTCATTTTAATGTCATGTCAGTATAACCTACTAACAAAAGCAACACTTGAGCTGTTTTCTTAGAAAAAAAAGTGTTGTTTTTTTTTAAATAAACCACAACTCTGAAAGTCTGATTTGGCAGGCGAGCAGGCTGTCATCTGTTATGTGTCTATTTATCTGTGTATTTTTAGCCAAAAGTCTAATACAAGTGTATGGAAGTCAGGGCATTTTGGAGCTAAACGGACTGTGAGCAGGATTACAACTTAAGCTCTGACTACGCTGCACTCGCTGCACTGACTTCATTTTGGAGCCAAGGTCGTTGTTGTTTGGCCAAAACAAAGAATGTGTCAAATAATTTGTCACTAGTTAAGTAAGGAATTTACTGACATTAGTCATTGTGTACTTTCCTGTTAGCCATTAGCTTACATGTAGTAGGCTAACAGCTACCAGTGAGATACACTGGAGTGCAGTGTTACACTGAATAAACATATTTAGCCTGTTAGCTGTTACTTCACTGGCAAACTGACAGTTAATATTACACAATCAAGTTTACCAATAGTTAAGTCTGAAATCTTACATGTTGTAAAGTGTCTCTCAGTTCCTGATACACTGACATTAGTTACTGTAAAAGTACTTGTCTGTTAGCTTTTGCCTTATTAGTAATAAGCCAATAGCTAGCAGGCTAATAGTAGGCTAATGGCCGCCATAGGCAAGTAAGTACAGTAAGTATGTGATACACTAATGTGAAAATGTGAAGATCATTTACAGCTAATCCACTTTAAAGCCTGAACCATTAAATCATTGACAAAATTCCAATTCTTTGAAACCGGAGCCTTTATTGGTCCTTCTGAACAACCAAAATATTTTTTTTTTCAAATATCAATTTCCATGTATGATTTTCAATTTTGTATCATATTCAATACATCAGATTTCAGTGTTCAAATATTATTATTTTTGAACAAAACAAACAAACAATAAAACACAAACATATCTAACAACTCGGTTATTCCTTTTCAAAACTGGCGAAGTTCTGCCTCCTCACAGTCTTGTCATGCCACTGGAAAGACCTCTGGTGATTGAATTCCTCCCCCCTGGTGGATTATCCATCTATTGCATGTATCTAATTGTATACATAGGGTTTGTCAAGAAAAAAGAATCACACTAATCATATAGAGGGCTTCAAAACTCATGTGTCAAATATGGTGCGTTCTGCATCATAGGGTTAACAGACCAAGGACATGCGTTTCTTTAATCACACAACACTTTTCCCATTTCATATGTAGGGTGTGTTTTCATGGCACTCAAAAGAAATAGTAATCCAGTAGACTTTCACAGTTCACCAACTGTGACCTCACATACTTTATACCCTCTGTAATCATTTCAGCCTGCTTAATGCATGTCTATATTGGCCTTTTTCTCTGTAACCTTACACTGTATGACAAAAAAATGCAGCCTTAAAACCAATTTAACACTGAAGTAGAACAAGAGGCAGCATGACTGTTTCTTCTCATAGAACTTTTAGGGCAACTATGGCCTACCCGTGGCAGATGAAATACCTCTGAGGTTTCCGGATACAACGGCAGGGCCTGAGGGACTACGACCGTCCCCGCTGAGCCTGTAATAAACATATAAGGAACCGTGCACCCACACATTCTCGCAGACACTCCTCTTTGTTGTAGTAACGCTGACATATCAGACCATTGTTTGTCACTGTCATATTTTCCGAGCCTCAGCTTAAGGGAGCATCCATGTGCAGTCGGCACTCATGCATTTTTCATGAATACCCACTGGAGCTCCTTTGAAAGACTACATTCTATAGTCGCCATCAGAGTTTGGTCTCTGTGCCTGTGATATGTGGTAGAGAGGAGAAAATTGCATTGCCCCCTGATAAAGGGCACAGAAGAAGAATATGCCTGATGGAAGTAGACCCTTTACAAGTAGGGCAGTTAATTAGAATAACTATGACCAAGACCCCAACTTATCAGAAATTGAGAGAAATCATTGTCGGAGGTTCATCTTCTTCTTTGAATGTAATCACTCACCGTCTTTTAGTGGTTTATGTGAAATAAAACCCTCGCTGACACACCAGAGTTTTATTATTTCACAGGAGAAGCTATGGTTCAACAAATGCTATCAATCTCTATAATATGGAGGCCTGCATCACTGCAACTTCTGCTTTGGCCCCTGGGAGACTCCTGAGCTGAATAAAAGGACTTAATCTGTGGAAGAAAGACCAGACGGGAGTGAAGTCATTCAGCCACCAAAAGCACTATCATATACAACATGAAAAATACAATATAGTATAAAGGAGGGGCTGAGTAAAATGGACAAGGGATATGGCAAATTCTCCAGGAAAGACAACATGAAGGTAACAGAAAAAAAAGAGTAACAAAATGAGAAAAAGATAACGTTGATGTAAAAAAAAAGTTTTGGAAACAGTTCTTCATCCCTTACTCCCACACGTTTACATGCTGTAAGGAAGGGACGGTTAATTAACTTGAGCTTGTTCACCTCTGAGCTCAATTTTTAAAAGAAAAAAAAAGCTCTCTCTGCAAAAACGTCAAAAATACAATTATATGCTACACTTATTCCTGACAATTCAATTATCATCAAACATAAAAAAAAAGTCTTAATTTCACCACACATAACATTTTCCACGGCTCTATCAGTTAAAGGCTATATAAAAATGCCCAAATTAGGACTGTAAGAGTCGTAGCCATCAGCAAAATATTCTATGAAGTTTTTGCTTTGGCTTTTAAGGCCTTTATTTGACTGACTTGCGGCGTGCAGGCTTTGAGGGCTGTAAGGGACAGATAGCATTCCCACCTCAGATCATTTTCATGAATGTCAGAGGTAGCCAGTCTTAGGAGCAACTAGAGGAAAATCTCCCTCCGCGGCATCACATCACAGGCAGATTTGACTTACTGTTGCATGTATCTGCAGGAACGCGATAAACACGTCGTTTTTGAGCTATTCAGAAGTTCGCTTCTCTTGTCCTTACGGTGGTGAATTGAAGAGGGATAGGGAGAAGGAGTAAACAGCTCACGACTGTAGCAAAATCTTTTAAACTGGGTTGGGTTTTAGTGATGCTCCATAATACCTGTGAAGCTGACTTATCTGCGCTGACTTACACAGAAAAGTTTACATGTTTATCCCAAGCTCAAATTTAACCCATGAAGACCCGAACGGCCATCGGTAACCAAATCATCTACTAATCTAAAGTGTTTAATACCTGTTGAGCTACTAATCTTATTATTACATGTAAATAACTGGTGTAAAATACAGTTTGTCACCTCTTCGTGGTCATCAGATATGACCCATTTGGGTGTTCAGAGGCTCCGTAGTTACCATGGAAACACTGTCGTCTTCTACAACATTGATTCACCAGTAAAAACCATGGAGTTGGATCAATGACAGTGGATGGAAATCCTTATTTTTATGTTCTGTTACTGATATCTTTACTGAAAAAGTCACTTTTGCCTCAGTTTTCTCTGTTTCTGATATAATAACCTTTGAATTCACTCTGAGCTTTAACAAACATGTATATGATTAGTAAAATAAATATAGGAAAATACTTGATTTACAATGAAAAATGCAAAAATACAGAAGATAATATTCATTAAATGGTCATAAATCACTTAGAAAAGTAGTAGTAATTTTTTTTATGAACTACTACTTTCCTTTCTAAGTAATTTACACTGAAAAATGCAAAAATACAGACAATAATATTCAGTAAATGTGATAAATCACTTAGAAAAGGTCTAATATAGAGAAAAATTTAGTTGGGAACTGCTGCAAAAGTAGCACTGGGTCTTTATGGGTTAAATACATAGTAAAATAAAACTACACTGCAGCTAATTAAAGTTACATTTGTTCACGGAAAACAAGCAAACATACAAAGAAAATTAGAATTGTATGAGCATAACATGCCTTCCGTCTGAATTAAACTTATTTTATGGTAATTAATATGAAAAAACCAAATTAGAGTATTAACCCTTAAAGGCCAGCAATTATTTTTATCTTTCCTAAATTATTTATCACCATTTGTTTTATTATCCTCTACATTTTTCAGTGTTATTCAGGTATTTTCCTATAATTAATTCACTGATCATGTAGATGTTTTAAAAAAAAAAAAAAAAAGGCTCAGAGTAACTTCAAAAGGCATTATATCAAAACACAAAAAATGAGGAAAAAGTGACTTTGTCAACAAACTGTATCATTAACTGAACATTGAAAAAAGCGTCTCCATCCACTGTCATTTTTCAAACCACATGTTTTACTGGAGAATAAATGTTGTGAGTTAACTCCTTTAGGGTTTACGTATTTATTTATTTAGTGTTTATTTGTATTAGGACAAGTATGTACCAAAGAGTGTTGACACAGACTAAAGCATTAATTTATATATAGCATGGGCTAATTTGCAAAGCCAGTCACTATTGGGTTGTTAAGGCACATAAAACACAACATAAAAATTATACAAAACACAGACACACACGCGCATTGATTATTGGTTCCTTTCTGACATCACATCCACAGCTGGAAACCCCGGCATCACGTTAAACCCTCATCTCCATTGATCATCACATTAATAAGCTTGCCTAGTCCTGTTTTCTTCAGCTAAGAAATATCCTGAAAATCCGACGAATACTTTCTCACTCTGACCTTACACATTTAATTCGTGCCTTCATCGTTTCCTGTTTAGGTTACTATAATTCTCTGTACACCTGTCTAAGTCACTCTGCTGTTCATCATTTAGCCAGTCGTCGGTAATATTCTCATATTAGGTGAAGTTTAGACATTTATTGTTGATCACTTTTAAAGTACTGCACAGTCTCGCCACTCAATAGATTTTCGACCGTCTCACCTTGTATTCACCGCTTGACAATTCCACTCCTTGAACACAGGTCTCTTAAATAGTTCCCCTCTCAACAAAGGATGATTGTGCCTTTGCTGTTTTTGTGCCAATTTTCTGAGATGTATTGAGAATGTGTATTATTTCAAAAAGCTTTTATAAACGCACCTCTTCTTTCAAGGGTTTGTACATGTGCAGTGTGTGTATGTGTGTACGTCTGAGTGTGCGTACAGCTATGTGTGTATGTACATTTTTCCTTATGTATATTTGCTATAACTCCTGCCTGGTTGGTCCATTCTTGTTTTAAGTTATCTTTTCTTTTATGTGTGTACAGCACTTTAACCAAAAAGTACTATATAAGTAAATTTTACTTACTGTTACAATACAAACTGATTCACAATACATCACACTACATCAAAACTGGAAATAGTGAGTTATTCATAATAACAAGTCTGTTCCCTCTGTAAAAAGTGTTTCAGACTTAGTTTAAAATTATTCCGTGTCTGTATCTATTTGGAGTTCAGAAGGCGAAGAGGCTAGCTATTGAAGTGTTCTTCTCTTGTTTTTATCTGATCGTTCAATATTAAAGAACAAACATCCACAGGCGACCAAAGTCATTCACTGATCTAAAATGTCTAATACCTGTTGATCCACTAATTCTATCAATCCATGTAAATAATTGGTGTAAAATACAGTTTTTCATCTTTTCATGGTCATCA
>JAPQRP010000024.1:3867949-3881464 GCA_037367295.1 Apogon hyalosoma
CTCTCTCTCTCTCTCTCTCTCTCTCTCTCTCTCTCTCTCTCTCTCTCTCTCTCTCTCTCTCTCTCTCTCTCTGTGCTGACAAAAAAACATGTCATTTACAGTTTTAAATGAAGATACAAACAAACTTGTTGTGGATCCACCACCCACCCACCCATGTACACACAGTCCACAGACAAACCACAAGGGGTCCTGGCATTTGAAGAAAACCAGCAGATGGTGAAAGGTCTGGATCTGAAATGTGGATGGACATTTGTCAACTCTTGAAGACGCTGCAATGTTGTTATGCCTGATTTACATGGAGTAACAGTTGCTGGAATCTGGTGAGATGAGATCACAATGAAGATGAAATATAATTATAGAGAAAAACAATATAATTATCTTGCAATACACAGCACACAGCTCTGAGAGATCCTGCAGAGAAGCTAACCTTCAGTAATTTGCCTCTATAATGCAAGCAAAACAAACAGAGTGGATATAAAGTAAACACCTACCGTAAAGGATCACAAAAATATCATCATAAATTGCTCCTGATTTAAAAGTAATTTCAGTCCCTGAAAATATCTGTATCTTTTGAAGCTGTAGACACAGTTTTATTCTTTCTCTCTCTCTCTCTCTATATATATATATATATATATATATATTACAACTGTTATGATAAAATGTCTGTCTTCTGGGCCTTGTGTGTTGTCAAAACTTCCTTTTTTAGACAAATGAGTCATCATGAATCAACACTTACTCACCCAACAGAAAAATATCACAAGTAGAAAATCAAGCATTGCCATTCTCCTGCAGCACATGGGTTGTATTTTATTTATTCATCCATTGTAAGTGTTGAATAAATGACATAAATCACTACTTTTTAACCTTAAAAACTGGTTCAGGAAAAAAAAAGCCTTGTTTATGTCAGTGTTAGACAAAATTACCATAACTTTTATTCATTTAAATGACAAGTGAAAGAAAACTGCAGTTTAGAAAACAATGAGTTTTATTTTAATATCAGTCTGTCATAACTTCTAAGGCCTCCAAAAAAAAGGGTTTGGTTAGAGAACCATTCATTCAAAAGCACTGAGAGAAGTGTTATTTTTCACAGGCAAGATGAGGTGGAGGGGGGTCTGGTTTAGGATTTAGCAATTTAAGGAAAAACAACTTCCACAAAATGCCCCTCTCATGTCTTGAGACAGTCTGAGCCTTGCACTGTAGGTGCAGACACTGTGTGCATGAGCAGAATAAAATGGCCCAGATCATGATGACAGATGAGATTCTGGCAGATGAAAAACAACAAGTTACCAAATATATCGATCTGTCCCTGATCAAAATCAAAATGGTCACAAATCAGTACATGTTAGCGAAGAGATTTCATATCATCATGGTGCGAGGAGGGAAAAAGAAAATATTGGCTTAACAGCCGGACCATCAGACAGTCAGCATTGCATTAATGGAGAAGCTGAAAAGAATGGAGAAGGTGAGGGGGAAAAAATATAAGACACAGAAAACGGAAAAATGTCACCTCCTCTGAACTGTGCAGGATTATTATCTGTGGCTCCACAATGACTTGCACTACTCTGCCCAAAATGACTCATTTCAAAATTATACAGTAACAAGGGCCTTTACTATCTTGCTATTTGTACTGCAGCTTCCCCTTTCAAAGCAATAATGATAGAGTCCAGTCTCCTGTCTGATGATAAAAAAAGGGGAAAAAAATATAATATATTCATATGCAAAATGCGTTCACACTAAAATGTCACTAAAATACTGCACATCATTGCATTTCTTTTATCCATGTCACTTTGTATGATATAAATGCATATTTAATACATGCCAAAAATAGTTTAATATTAATGTAAACGCTGCAGTCAAATTGCATGAAATCAAATTACATGACAGAGAAGGAAGAAAACGTTCTTTAATTGTCTCGTCGAGTGCTCTGTGTGAACAGTCATATTGTCAGAGGCTCAGTGAATGAAAGGGTTGAAGTGAGATGCCTCGATGGGCTGATACTAGTTTATCTTGATTTAGCTGTCATTCCCATAAATGAGGTGCTAAATCAATTGTGACACAGGGCCGTCATTCCGCTGTGTCACTAGAAGGTTTACAGGGAATAAAAACCATAAGGACAAGGTGAGATGAAGCATGAAATTTTATAGCACAAGGCTGTTTTTCTTGGTGCCATAACAGGCTTAAAGTGAGAGGAATACTATATATTAGATAATGGAGCGCTGACTACTGTAAGAGAAAGCATACAATCTCATATATGATATATATCAAGTTCCTTCACAGTTTTTAACAGTGTGGGCAACCACAATGATGAAATGCAATAAATGAGGTAACTACACTTCAACCAAGCAGTGATGAAATTCAGTGGAAAGAAAATGTACCATGTAAAATCAAACCTCTGATTTGGACTGTCAAACATACAAAAGGCACGGACAGGAATAGCACGCAATTCAGAAGCAATTTTCAACGTTGTTATGAGCGTAGGTATAATTTCCGTCCAAGTTCAAATGTAAATTAACACAAAAATAAGTATTCATTTTTGTCAATTTGGTTATTTTTTACCACGGAAACACGACTCAGGTTATTGCTTCATTCCAGATGAGTACGAGCCCAGTCGCTAAAGATAAAACGCAGTTTAAAAAAGGTTTTAGAGAGCAGACAAGGATGAGATGATTCTAACAGACCCATGATAATCACAATGTTCGCTAAAATCTAACCAAAAATGATGAGATAACAGCAGGTTGGAGAAGTAAGTGTCAAAGTTTTGTTCCTTTTTAAGCCAAGGTTAATAATTAAAATGGATAAGAAATCTGAGACATTTCACCAGTCAAAAGGAGAAGGAGAAATATTTTTTTATGTTTTACTGACTTGTTTGATTTTACTGTTCTCCAATTGAAATGTTTACAGAGACAGAAAATCAGCAGGAGGGATATAAGCATTGACTTGCTAAAAGAGGATGCAACAAAGCAGATGGTGAGCACCTCTGAGAAAAGGGGGATGCGGGGGAGCTCTGACCACAAACCAGCTGCAAAATGGATCGGTTTGCTCATTCAAAGATTCCTGACACAAACCTGAGAGATAAACTGCTAAAAATATCTCTCCTACTTGGTTTTCTCCATGAGTTAGTTTTCATTCCATCCATTAGAAGCTGTCATGAAATTGTGGCATTACTACAGTTTTGGTTTTTTTTTTCTTTTCCTCCTAGCAGACACCTACTCCAAAATTAGTCACTGTAACACAACGACTCAAAAACATAAACACAAGTGACTTACTATGAAATGTATCTAAAAGCCATGTCTTTCTCTCATCCAAGAAAACTAAAAATGTGTTTGCCAAATGTTTACAGTACAACTGTGTCTTGGAACCCAGAACTTGATTAATAGACAGTAAAAATCATGGGCAAGATCCATGAAAAGGAGGGTGCAGCTTTTGCAAGTGCAAAACTGGTGCAAATGAGACAAGAATAAAGTGAGTAGCTCACAGATCACCCTCAAAGGGCGGAATACATTGCAAACTGTGCTGCCAATGGTGCATTTGTTACCTCCGCTAAGGTCTGTTGTCTGTTGGCAAGATAACTCAAAAAATTATGACGGATTTACATGAAATTTTCAGGACATTTTGATACTGGCACAGGGAAAATGATTACATTTTGGAGGTGATCTGGGAGGGGGGGACTGATCTGCCTTGGTGGAGGTCTGCGCTTTTCTAGTGTCATTATGTTCCTACATCCATCCATCCATTTTCTGAACTGCTTAGACCTGAGGGTTACGGGCGTGCCAGTGCGCTACGTTCATACGTTTGGTTCAAAATCAGATCCTTTCTATGCAAACAGGCCCTGGTACAAAAACTGTCAAATTCACAAAAGACAAGTGCGAAGTGCACTACGATTGAACTGATGCAAATACCTGCTGCAAACAGTTGGTGTACGCATATACACACCTCTGACTCTCTGCTGGTCGCTCTCCTCCAAATCTTCCACTTTGTGAGGTTTCATCGACTCTGAGTTGATGTCTAACCCTTTAACCCCTGTGGTGAGTGTTCTGAATGTGTGATTTATTTTAAATATTCATAAAAATTCTGCCATTTGCTCAGTAGGAAAAATTTTACAATGTGCTGATAAAATAGACCTTGTTCATGCTCAGTGCACCCTAACCCTCCTGTGTAATGGGGGTCAGAACATAGAGCAGTGAGTGAGACCACCTCGCTGTAAAAATAGATGGTTTGGGCTTTTTCTTTTTTTTTTTTTTTTTACAGTTTTCCTTGTTGTTTTTTGGTTTTTACTGTTGGTTGCAGTGTTGTTGTGATATTCCCTCATTTTCTTTACTGTCTTTTCACCGAGTTTTCACTGTGTAACTGGTTTTTGGAGTTCAACCAGGTGCCAAACAGCAGATGGACTGATTTAGAAAAAAGAAGAGCCCTAAAACAAAAACTACTGGGCCAAAATTCAAATACTTGTTCAGTGTGTTCGAGTTCACAGTTCATCTTCAACATCCTAAATCTCTTACTGATGTTCATTCTGAGTGCCTTATTTAGTAAAAACCTGCCAAACCTCAATTCTTTCTTTGTCTCTTTCTGTTATTCCACCTTGTTTTGACCCTAAAACACACAGTAAAACAAAACCACTAAAGAAAAGGAACACAAACACATACTCAGCTTTTATGACGCTGAAAGTGATGCAAATTAACAGCAGCTGTTTACCTGGAATAATGTCTCAGGGGTTAAAGGGTTAATTATGTCAAGCACAAAGTTTTCAGTTAGATATTGAGGAGATCGATTTGATATGTGTGTTCTCAGAGTTTTGGTACTTACAGGTAATGCTAATAATCAAACTCCTTCCATACATCCTCACACACTGTACCCTAATTATCCCCCAATGCCTAAGTGTAACCGTTGCAGAATGCACTACATTAATGACTGTCAGACCCTGAATGGTTTGCTATAAATGAAGTTACACTTTTGTGCACAGTCTCTGTTGGAGTTCAGAGATGTTGTGACATCAAACAAAACATCAGTACAAATGCTTCTGCAAAATCCCATATACATTCAGTGACATTAAACATTATGTTAATAGTCAGACCTAAATCAAACACGTTCTGGACCTGCCTGTGTTATACTAATAGATGAAACATTTTAATGGACATTTCAGTTGATCTCATTTCTACAGAGGTGTGAAAATTGGTTTGTGATCATGGTGAGCTATCCTGTGTGAATATGTCCAAAAAAACTAAAATTACAGCTTAAAGCATTGCATAATCAGCAGGTGTAGTCCATTCTTTGTTGATTTGACCCCATGTCCAGCGAAATGCATTATTCAACAGTGTATTTTATTATTTGAATGCTTTTATCAGCGACGTTATTGTATATGAAATCCCTTAAGTATTCATTAGAAAATAAGGATCAGAATTGGCGGTTCTGGGCAATGTCTGATCAGCAAATCATAAGCTATGTATTTATCTAAGACTTAAAGGATTGTAGGATTTAGGGGCTGTATTTGCACAAATAAATTTTCATTACTGTATAATCAGCTGAGAGCAGAATTTTGTTTTGTTGCTTGGCACTGTCTACCATACCCCAGATTGGACATACCACATAAAAGGGCTTTCAGGTTATTTCACATTTTTAGAGGGCACCACTGGGTTCCACCAAACCACTGCACCTTTGCTATGTTTGGTGCAATTTTTATGGAAAACTTTTTGAGATCAAAACAGCTGAACTTATACTACGTGTTTTTAAAACTTTTAAAACTTCCCACTTTGATGTGGACAAAGAGTCGGTCTTATGGGATTTGACACCTTCATGCAATGTATAGTCAAAATCAATACAAACACCCTGAAGTCAGAGCCCACCTGTCCGTCAAACCTCACCATTTTCCAACAGGGAACTAAAGTTATATTGTTCTGTTTGGAATAATGTCCATTTGGACAAAAAAAAAAAAAAAGCGATTTTGTATCTTTAATGCATTTGAATGTGAACCACCATGTTAAAACAGTTAAGACCAGTGGTGTAGTCCAGGGTAAACTTATCTTTCAGTCAGCTTTGCATATACCCACTTCAAAACCCCCCCATTCAGTTGTATCTGCAGCCAAATTGCCCATTTATCCCCCTAAGATGGTGAAGCCATGATCTGTCCTACTCTGCCTCTAACTGGCTAGTACTCGCCTTCACTGATTAGATTAGTTAACTTAAGGCATGAGGAACCCCCCCCCCCCCAATTCACCACCAAAATTTAATAATGTTCCTTGTGCCAGTGTCAACATTTCCTTAAAATTTCATCAAAAATATTTTGATTGTACTTGGACTTTTTTTGATCCCCTGCTTGCTGAGCTCCTGAAAACATCTCAATTATGGAACTGATCAGCTGGTCACTCAGTGCAATTGACAAGATTTTCTCACCCAGAAACAGGGGTCCGGGAGAGCCCACCTGCCCTAACGGAACTTTTGCAGCTGGGTATGCCATCGATGCTTAGGACAGGTGGTGTGTGTTATGTCTGTCGGTTCTGTCGGTGGAGGATATTGAAGATATTTACCTATTTGGATTCATGATAGCCGGGTATCTCCTGATTGGTCTTGGAGTTGCCCTGGTCTACCGTAAAGTTGGAAAAACGGCAGCACACAAAGAGACCCCGCTGCTGTCGGTCAAAATTAAGGAGCACTTTGGAGTGGTTAGTGACAACGTGAAGGTATTACAGCAGGTGGTGTCACAGTCGGAGGACAGGGTGCAGGATCTGGCAGGATGAGCAGCAGATTTGCACAAGAAATTGGATTTCATCGCTGGACAGAACGCAGAAGCTCATCGGCAGGTCGTGGGACTGAGTAGAGCTTGAACGAACTGTGTAGAAGATTTTTCTGCTCTGAAGCAAGGAGTAAATGCTGAGGTCCTGTTACGACTAAATTGACTTATAACTAAATTAAGCAGAAATTGATCAAATCTTTCCCAGTTTTAATTTTTTCCCCTGGGATCTGGAGTAAGCAGCTGGATTCAACTCTCCTCTAATCTGTTCCCATGCAGTCACAACACCCTTCCAAGGCCAAGACACAGGATGGAGAGAACTGATAAGGACTGAGGTTCCTGTGTCTCCTACTCCTACACAATGAACTTTTCAAGGACTCGCAAAGCATACGATCATTTTCCCTCTCCCAACCCCTCCCCCTCATCCCATCTAGTCTGCCTCAGAATCTTTTTCTCTTCTCCTCTGTCCCCCCCTCCCACCGAATCTATTGAAAACGTTCCATCATGTGACCACTGTACTGTGTCTATAATGTATAATGCATGACGTCTCAAGTATGTCTTGTGTATGTGCTTGCGTTATCTGTATTTGTACTGTAACTTCTGAATTCTCTGATGATGGCGGTGCCTGTAATGCGGCAGTGGCTGCACTGGTTTTTGAAGGACTGTGCATCGTAATCTCGTTTGCTGTGACATGCTGAATGTCTCGTTCTGCTGTGACATGCCAAATGACAATAAAGCTAATCTAATCTAATCTAAAATCCTTCCATAACTTTTTGAGTAATCTTGCTAACAGACAGACAGACAAACAAACAATCAGACAAACCCCAATGAAAACATAACCTCCTTAGCAGAGGTAACTAGTGCTGGCCACCTCTAGAAGCTGATGTGTTGAAAAAATGTACAATTATTACATCTGCCAAGAAGGTAATGTTTTCATTGGGGTTTGTCTGTCTGTCTGTTAGCAAGACAACTCAAAAAGTTATGGACGAATTTCGATGAAATGTTCAGGAAATGTTGATACTGGCACAATCAGCCCTATTTACGGCTTGGTCCCGCAGCCCTGGATCATTGTCGAGCTTCACCGCTCCACCTCTCTGAGCTCTCCGAGTGTGTTTCTAGTTGGAAATGCAAACTAGATAGGCAGAATAAACGTCTTTCAAGTGAGTGGCACATATCGAGAGAACCTACTTTAATGGGATACATAATTCTGAGGTAAGTTTTAAGGTGGTTTCCAAATGAGTCACTGTTTTAAAATACTGGCCATATGACTGCACATTTAGAGGAGAAGAGATTTTTTCAACATTAGTTACACTGTGTGAGTAGGCTAACGTTATGAAAGGCTAACATTATCCTGTTTGTCTCAGGTTGAATACATTTTACATTCATGCAGGTTGATTGTGTGACCGGTAATACCTACAAACTGCTCCCGATCAAGTCATGATAATTTTATAATTAAATAAAATACTATTGACACGTTTTTTTGTAAATTAAACAGTCTTACATGACACTCTTTCTAAAACAGGGCTTTTTTTCTGGACTACTTTAAAAAAGGCAAAAATTTTAGAGTACCCACTTCTCCAGGGACCACTATACTACTGGCTAAGACCTGGGGTGCCGCCGCCAAGGGGTGGGGGGGGTGGGGGGGGCATGACAAAACATGTGCAGGGGGCCCAGTGGATATAGGTTAGAAGTTGTGAAAATTTCATGTAAGCTCTGCAGTAAAAGAGAGGCATAGAAGCCGGGGGTCGGACGTCCAAAGTAAGTTTTACTTTCGTTTTCACACCAGTTGTGGTTGTTATGAACCCCAAACACCAGATTTACAGATAATTTATTTTCTGAAGGGCCAACAATGTTCACCTTCCATGGGGTCCACAATTGGTAGCGGCGCCCCAGGCTAAGACACGTAGCCAACCAAGGAGAATGGTCCATCCTTGGAATGATAAATGAAGAACTGAAGATTTGCTAAAAGATGCAAGTCTGTTTTTTTTTTATCATTAATTGAGGTTTTCACTTTCTCACCAGAAGGGACTGTAAGACAAGGTAAAGCATACACTTACACTGATATTGAGATTGTTTGTCCTGTAGCCATCCCTCAACAACTTCACACAAATGTCCACGCTTGACCATTCAGCCGCTCTCGCTTCCCCTCAGTCTTTTTTCCAATTTTGCAGCCAGAGACACAGATTTGCCTTCAGGCGAACACAAGTTTTATTTCTGCCTCAAAACTCAAAAACAGCCTGTCATTCAGTGGCTAATCTGAGCACAATGCATCTGCTGCGTGATGTCCATGATGCATTGGAAAAGACAGTACAAAAACATAGAGAATATACAGTAAACAGAAGAAAATACTTTCTTCTTCCCCTGTTTTTGTGCAAAACAATGTATTTATTTGCTCAGATGCACCCCGTCCCTGCTTAATGGTATACAATAAAACTGCAATATATCAGAAAAGTTCATTCATTCATTTTCTGAACCCGCTTTATCCTTATCAGAAAAGTAAAAACCCAAAATAAAGCTGTGGTCACAGTTAGACTAATGATAGTAAAGTTGAGCTTAAAGAATGTATAACTTTTTATTGATAGTTTGGGGCTGTCAGTCCATGAGGTTAGAGATCAACCCACCTGCTTAATACTTATTACAGCCATTTAATAGAATCTAGTGACAGAATATGTCTGGATCCAATATGCTAGTCGTTCTTATAAATAATAATGTCTTGTTTTCTTGACCTTTATAAAACACTGGTAAATGATTTGCCACTGCGAGGTAGTTGTAATGATTCCAGCACAATGTGCAGATGAAAAATAACAAGCTAGGTCTGATTTTGTGACTCCAGTGTGAGACTTAGAAACAAGAGCATGAACTAAGGGTGAAGGAAAATGGTAGAGTGAGTGGGATGCTGTGTTTTCTTGCATGAGAAAACCATTTTCTTCTACTTTTCTTCGTCTAAATGGATCTTTTTTTTTTCTTCTGTGGTCCATTTATTACTCAAACTAACTACTTCAGTGAAGGAGAGATGCTTTGTCCACACAGCAGTAAAATATACTGTTTGAACAAAAATGGCCTAAAATGCTTTTCAGTGAGCAGTAAAGGCCAGCATTCTATGGTTATATCTGGGTCACTGCTTGTCTATTGTGGTGTTCATGTGCGCCACACAATGATCAAATGAAATCTACAATGATGTCTTTTCTTTTCAGTGAACAATAACAAAATTTTTCTATCGTTACAGAGAAAATGAGATGAACATGCAATGAAGAGGGACAAATCCAGCAGCAGAAACCATGATGTGTGTCAGCTTTACAATTTGCTCAAATGAGCAAAGAAGTCATCTGACATAGCTTGTCTGTGATCATGAATTATATTTTCCCCAGATGCACGTCACAGTAAGACCCACGTCTTCAGTGAACTACACTGAAATGTTCTTGAGCCGCAGCTCCTGGTCCCTATGTTAGTGTTATGTAAGGCTTGAGTAAAATATTCATCAAGCTGCCCTGGACTGCATCTGTATGCAGCTGAGTGCTGAGGAAACACTTTTCTGTAAACCTGCTAACTACACCAGGGAGCTGCTGAGTTTAAAGTGGTTTGCGTGCAAATGTGCTTGATTGCTTTTGTGTAGTACTGTAGGTGTGTTTGAGTGGCGTAAATATACTTGGTGTGTACAGTTGTGCAAGCGTATATAGGCCACTAATGCATGTGTCGACAAGTTTAAGGGTGTGCCTGTCTTCATCGGTATGCTAAGTTTGTACCTATGTACTTGCATTGCAGCCACTGAAAGCAAACATTTATGTCTACCCATGGTGCAGAGAAACACTGTCTTGGTCTGTCTGCCGTCCTGCTTCTCTCTGCCTGAAAGATCATGCACCAAATGATGCGGAGCTGGTGTTGGACATGTTATGAGAAGGCTGTAATGACACATCCTGCTGGGGCAGCGAATCAGCCAGTTAACCCAATGTTGACATTTTACATCTCTGTAAACCGTAGATATGTATAATCTAAATCTTGTTTGCAAAGATGTTGCTGCATGCAATTTGTTGTACAAATGACAAGAAATGATGCATTGAATTATTTAAAAGGAAATGGTATATTTCCTGTTTACTGAGAGGACAGGGTCAGAAGGATCGAGAACATTGTGAAAATCAATTAAAGTAGATTAACTCATAAAGACCCAGTGCAACTTTTATGGCATCTCCAAAATGGATTTTTCTCTCTAATTAACCTTTCTTAAGTGATTTATCACCATTTATCATAATATTATCCTATGTATTTTTGCATTTTTTCAAAGTAAATAATGTATGTTTCCCAATATTTAATTAACTGATCATGTAAATGTTCATGAAAACTCAGAGTAGACATAAAGGTTATTATATAAAAACAGAAAACTGAAGAAAAAGTTTTCAGCAAAATATATCATGAACTAAACATAAAAACAAGCCTCAAAAACCACTGTCATCAAAGTCCATGGGTGTTACTGGTGAATCAGTGTTGTAGAAGATGACGGTGTTTCCATGCTCACTGCGGAGCCTCTGAACGTCTACATGGGTCATATCTGATGACCACGAAAAGACGTCAAGCTGCATTTCACACCAATTATTTACATGTATTGATAGGATTAGGGGATCAACAGGTATTAAACATTAGAAATGAATAGACGCTTTCTGTGTCACTGGTGGGTCTATATAGGTTAATATAATCCAAATCTAAAAATAATAATGATAATAATAATAATAATAATGATGTAGTAAGGTCACATTTTACTTGCATTTAACATTATTTCATCACAGTTGTCACACACTTAAATTTCCCCCTCATAGTTATTATTATTATTATTTTTATTATCATTTTTATTATTCTCACTTCCTTTAGATGAGATTAGTGCTGCCAGATTTAGTGAGAGTTTGCTGCTGGGACAGAAACAAGCCTCAGACAAAGTCAAACAAAGTTTATTGTGGTGTATGTGTGTGCAAAATGTGTTCAGTATTTACTTGGGTGACTTTGGGATGAAAGAAGATCTCCAAATCTGTAGATCACGTTTTTTTCTCCCATTGGAAAGAATGGGACAGAATGTACTTCTAGGACAGTGGAGAAAACAAGACACCGAAACAGGAAATCACACGTTCCAGTCAACTGTCTTGTTCTTAAAACTCTTTCATTTCTGTATAATTTCTATGCAAAAGCACTGTCGTTGTACACATGTAAAGTCAAAGCAATTTTTTTTTTTTTTACATCATTTCATCACCTAATAATTTGTTTAAAATTTGTTTGCTCTTTTTGCTCAAAAAAGTCTAATCATTTTTCTTGTTCTGCTTTCAGGAACAGACATGCTGTTTACTGCAACAGAAAAGGTGTTCTGTGTATTGAAGTACGCCCAAACTCTGTCAAATGTGAATGCACAACGTGAATTTGTTAGAAAATGTCATAAACAAGCGGCAAAAGGAAAGCCGATTTGGACGTGGCAAAAGACCTTTCAAGAGGAAGGCTGTTTGTGTCAGAAAAAAGGACTCCGTTACAGACGTGATGTGTGGCTGCGTCATAAGCAGCGCACACATTGAACATTTGTAATAACTTTGGAACGTTATAAAATTACCATCCCCCCAGAATTTTTCGTTTGAAATTTGCAGAATAAAACATTTTATGTCCAAAATAAATCCCATTAAGTATCATTTCTCCTGACCATGTAGTCGCTCCAAATGATGTCAATTTTTTGGGACACCCTGTATTTTTCATATTATATATTATAGAAATCATATGAACATTTCTGAAAGACAGGAAACACACAAGCACATATTTCGCTGATGTTGAAATACACATATCAACATGACTATCTGAAATGTATTTATTTATTTTTCTTGTTGAACCTTTATTAACCAGATAAAGTCCAATTAAGATCGAGATCTCTTTACTAGGGCGACCTGGCCAAGAGGTCAGCAGCACACACCATGTATGTTCAGAAGTCAACCCTTGGACATGTTACTGGGGATGGGGGGGGTCAGACGCATCCATCAGGGTCAGGAGAACCAGCTGGCTTCTGGGTGACCTGTGGATCCCTGTGAGGCTGTAATTGAAGACTCTGACCTAAATGACCACACACCGCTCACATTTCACGTTTAGTGCTTAATCCATATAACCGACCGGACTGCTTTACATCATGTCAGGAGCGTACTTTCTTTTTTTTTTGATCATTGTAATGATTGTTATTCGATTGGTAGGTGCTGACTGACTGGAGTTGGAAAGTGTTTCTCAATAGTGCAGTGATTTTCAATAGTATGACTCTGGAGCCCAGGTAATCGCAACTGAAGACGAGCCGGAAAAAATCCTCTAGTCAACCTGCTGTCTGAGCGCAGCTGCTTTCTTAACCCCCAGCTGTTTAAATGTAAGAAGGCAGGAGAGGGGAATGTTAATATATACATTGAGGATCAAGAGAAGGGAGATCAGAGAAATCCAAATTAAATATGCAAGGACACCATTTGCGTGCATTAATGAGGAGGGAATGAGCAGTGTGTTAATGATGAAGGATTTGAGGCTTCCTGCTGGAGAGGCTCATTACTGTAGCCAGCGTTGACTCTCACCTGTGAGAGTGCACATACACACATGTTTGATGAGCAGGAGGTAGAAAAGAAGATAAAAGTTCATGGAGAGAGCTTTGCATTTTTCCACACATACAGTAAAATACATTTGACTGAGGATTCATAGTCAAGGCAACTTGTGCATGGATAAAAACATTTACACTGCGTTCCAAATTATTATGCAAATTGTATTTAAGTGTCATAAAGATTAAATTTTGTGTTTTTCAGTTA
>JAPQRP010000024.1:3891289-3911117 GCA_037367295.1 Apogon hyalosoma
CTATTGTTTGACAAAATAAAACTGTAAATTGAAAAACAGTTTGGTGCTGTTTAAATTGCAAGACCACAATGTTCAAACAACAGCCTATTCACTTTAAAAAAAAATAAAAAAATTAAAAAGTAATAAAGTAAACCGTTAACATTTTAACATTTCAAACATGTGTGACGGGTGGCTGTGGCTCAGTTGCTAGAGCAAGTCGTCCAGTGATTGAAGGGTTGATGGTTCAAATCTGGGCTCTGACATGTCACACATGTTGAAGTGTCCTTCAGACACTGAACCCTGAATTGCTCCAGTAGGATCTGGTGGCTTTGGAAAGCACTGTGGGCACCATGAAGGTGTATAAACTACACTATATAAGTACAGTCTATTTACCGTTAAAATACATGTTTAAAATGTTAAATCTACATGTTATGTAGTAGATATGGTTACGGTTTGTTGTGTTTCTTACAGTATTGCTGTGGTAACCACAACTGCCAGTTTTTTCTGTAAAAACAACAGGATTTTTTTTTTACAGTGTACATGTCAGAGTGGACAGAGCACTGAGATGCTAAATGTAAGCAGTCATAGGTGGAACTCTGACAGTTTTTAGGGATTAAATACAGCAGATGATCTGATATGATCACAAGTGTCCACAATTTATGACAAATCTTTAGGGTCTGTTGAGGTGGATGGAAACAGATGATAAAACAGGAGTGCAAGTGTCCAGTGTGGGACTGGTGTTGCTCATGCCACTGAAAACTACATTGCAATGTCTAGATTTTTTATTAATCTCGTCTTTTATTTATATGTACCATAATATGTAACTCTGAGGCCTACAGAGGGATGTTGTTGACCCACCATAACTTTCTGAGAGGCTTTTATTCTGCCTCTGAATGAGCCTGCATCTTTTTTTAGCACATGAATGTAAAACAGATGATAGTAATCACTGCATTCTGAATCAGCGACAGGACTTTTTCTCTGTGTGAGCTTCTCGTTAACTTCTCTGCGCTTTTAGACTAAACAAGAGTAAAGGTTTTCTGTAGTATCAATGAATTTAAACGGAAGATCGAGGTGAAGTTAAACGTTAAATGCCTGCTATTGCTCAAGCAGGCATTTTAAATCCAACTGACTCAGGGCTGCTACAAAATGACTGCACTTTATGTATTTATGGCATTTTGATTTCATTTTAAAAGTGTATTTTATTTTGTATTTTTAATTGCTTTTAATTGTATCTTGCACTGTAAAGCACCTTGTGACTCCCTGCCTGTGAAAAATGCTCCTTAAATAAAACTTACTGACTTCCTTAAACGTTTTAGTCGGGATTTCAATCACAGCAGAGCACAAGACCTGAAATGTACCCGACTGTTTGTTTTTACGACAGGTTTTTATCAGAGGAATAATCTTTTATTTTAATTAATACAAATTTTAAACAGGCCAGCACCTAGCTCATCCAAGTGAGAGGAAGATTTAGCAGTAACGGCGTGTAATTGCCCATGAATCAATCCCAACCACAATCAGACTTTGTAAAAAATACCCTCTAATGTTACAAAAATGAGCATTATTTTTGCAGTGAGTAAATAGCAGTCACAACATTAGTGGAGTAGAAACGGCAACTATGCCTGACATGGATGAGTGGATAAGAAGTACAATTCACGCTAAATAATTTATCAAATGTCCCAGAACAGAATACATTTTTCTATCTTTTAAGCAGATGCAAACATCAGACTGACTCAATGAAAAGTGAAATCAAGTATTATCTTATTAATCACTGTAGTGCTATGACAGGTAATACCTTTCACTGCTTAGCAACCGACTCCCCGAGGGCAACAGTCAGACTGATGAGATTTACCAAAGCATCTTCTATCTAAAGCTATGAAATCCTTGTCCATTTGTGTGGCGGCAGATATCAAACACATTCTGTTGTCTCGCTTTGTTCAGCAGCTCATGTTGTTCTTCTGTGTGTGTCATTTGTGATTTAGACCAACATAAAAGCAGATCACTAAATCAGTTTTCGATATCATATGCTATTTACTATCAAGCTAAAGCACGCCGTGTGCATCCGTTCATCCATTTATATCGTCAGTAATTTCATATCAGCGTATAGAAACAAAGAGCAGCATTAAAATGTAATTTAGTTACAAATGGTAAATTCTGAGGGACAGGGTTGTTTCAAGCATCATCTGGGAGAAACAGTTACAAAAACGAGCTGTTACATAAGATAAGATAAAATTAGATAAGATAAGATGCACTTTATTGATAGAATTATTTATTTATTTAGATTTTAAGTTCATTCATTCATTTTCTGAACCCGCTTTATCCCAGCTATTCAGGGCCGAAGGCGGGGTTCACCCTGGACATGTCGCCAGTTCATCGCAGGGCTGACATATACAGACAAACAACCAACTGCTCTCACATTCACACCTATGGGCAATTTAGATTAACCAATTAACCTATCAGTGCATGTCTTTGGATGGTGGGAGGAAGCCGGAGTACCCGGAAAGAACCCACGCAGACACGGGTAGAACATGCAGCTTCCACTCAGAAAGGTCCCACCCCTGATTTTAAGTTTAATTTGTATAAAAAAAATAACAAATGATACAAAAGACTGATGGTGACTTAAATGTCTGTTCTTTTCTTTCATACATAGCATTACAGAGGCAGGAATCATACAATATGATCAGTGGCCGCAATAAGCATTCTGTGATACTACTGGTATATTGAACGTATATTAAATGATGCATTTCAATGTCTGCCTAAATATAGAATTAAAATCACCCCCAAAAAGGCCAGAAGCAGGAATTATGTATTTATTTACTGGACTGTGATGTCAGTTTCACTCATACCACTCATCACATTGTGCCAGCTTAACTCAACTCTTCTCACTTTTAGTACTTTGTTTTTTGTTTGTTTTCCACTGCAGATAAATAGTAGTGGCCCTCAGTGTAACTGGTTGTCATAGCAACACAACACAAAACCGCCACATTGTCTTTTTCAGTTCAACACAAAACTTTTTCATCAAAATACATTTGACCGTGACATAGTTATGTAGGTCTTCATGTAACCAGTAATGTAATGCATAAGCTACAGCGCATAAATACAGTGAACAGGAGTTTGGATTTAAAGCACATTGAATAGTCCTGTCACGCACGTCACAGTCATAGTGACTGTTTTCTCTGAGCAGTGAGTAGTCTGCAGTGTATTCAACTTTTGTCTATGACCTCAGCTCACCTGGATGTAATACCAGGTACTATCCACAACTTTGGTCCGATGGAAAAAAACAAACATGTGAATAGACCTGAGTCCAGTTGAGTGGAGTCAATCCACTGCCACGACGTGAAAAAAGGGCCATTATGTCTCTTTAACTCACACAGCAGCAGTATTTCCTTAAAATGTCAAGCAAAATTGAAACAAACTTTTTAAATGTCACCCAAAAGAGAAAAAAGATATGAGAATCATGTGCTTACATAAACAGGTTAGAGTCATCAGAAGCTGGTGCTAAAGGCTTCATTAAAACAGAGAGAACAAAAAGTAGGACATTCATCATTTCATGGGTGAAACCGAGGAAAGATTTGGTCTCCCATCTGACTACACTTACCTGTTGCATTAGTGAGCCACATTTTAATACTTTATGGGAATATCCCGAAAGTGGAAAAACCCACCTCAAGTGAGCATTTAAAGAGTCTTACCATTTTCATAAACACTTCCATATGACAAGGTTAATGAAACAGGGCTCCTGAGTGCAACATGCCCATGTGTTGATCATTCCACAAAGTGACTCATGTACGTCAAACTGAAACACAACATCCACATTGATATTTGGTACCACTATGATATGATCATCTATATCATAAGATTCAATATGTTCCTCTCCTTTAACACTGTGGTGGGCACATACTTAGCAGGCAGACCCACATAAATCTAACTTTAATGATGTCTGCACTTACCTTAAACAGTCGGAGTATGTTGGCGACCATGATTGAAACCGAGCTGGAAGAAGCACCAATGACACCCACCACCCTCTCGGGTTTGGTGATGATGGGTGCTCCCCCACCCAGACATTTGACATCTGTTCCATCCTTCTCAATCAAAGCCTGTACGAAGGTGAGTGACTGCTCCAAGGCGTGAGTGTCCCTGGAACAAGTGTCCAGGATACGCGCCCCCAGTGTGATGTTAGGCAGCAGATTATTGTCATTATTGATGCGGTCAAGGGCGAAGAGCATAGCCTCTAATCTGTGTATACCCTTCTCCTTCTTCAGCTCCCCACACGGCTTGCCATCGTGGCCCCTAGCATGTACTGGGAAGAGCCCACCTAGGGAGATATCCCCGTCGATGCGGATGGAGTTCAAATGCGTGTGTCCTGGCCCTTTGGGCTTGGCAGCCTGAGCAGCCTTGAGGGAGCTGTGAAGAAACAGCAGCAGCAGCAGTGGCAGAATCAGGCTGTTTCGTTGACAGCCAGTCCGATTTGGTCTGTACGCCAGGGACTGAAACATGACTACAGCCTGAGCACACATCTGTGCTGTACAGCCCAGCAATCAGGGAACAACAAAAGCCAGGTATTATTTTATGATGGCCAGAGGGTTAATTGCAATACCTCTTGAAGCAGTTGGCACAGAAAAGGTTTTCTCTCATGTCTCTCCTCTTTCCCAGGCATTCAATTAATGTAGAATATGAGCTTGGCTCTTTCTCAGGATGTAATCCTGTTCTCTTCTGCGTTTTGCTTCCTCACTCCATCATCTGACCACAGTGGTGGGCAGCTGCTCTGGTGTCTGCTCTTATTCACAGACGTGCCTATGGAGATCCTTCACTTGGAGCATTAGAAAGAACAAAGGTGAACTATAAGCTTTTTCTCTCTGTCTCTCTCTCTCTCTCTCTCTCTCTCTCTCTTCTTTGGTCTCTCTTTCCACTCCACCTCAATCAGAAGTTTTTAATCTCCTCTGTTCCCCTGGGCAGGGATTTGGTATATGTCAGAGCCCTCAGGCCTGCTTAGGTCCACAGGGTTCAGCGCGAATTCCTGAAAGATGAAAAAGAGAAGAGGAGTAAGACAGAGAAAACAGAAAAAAGCATAGGCTTTGTATTGGTAAGGGCCTTTCAATACCTCTTTTTTCTTAACCTTTTTACTGGAGCATTATGTGGAATGAAGAGACAGTTCTGCACTCAAACTCATTTCTTTCGCTTACATAGTCTTCTTATTTCTACCATTTGGCACTGAAAAGGTTGCCATGGATTCTCAAGGTTGACAGGACTTAAAGTCAGATCTCCCATTGTTCACTTCCATCTACCAGCCCTCTACATGACACACTCAGTCTGTATATATTATGACAGTCATAGACTTGGATTGTTCTTATGTTTGTCTTTTACCTTTCGACATTACAGTTAATGTGGTGAGGTTCACAATAACTACATAAAAAATCACAAAACACCACCGACATTGCATTTGTACATAGTATTACCCACAAATAATGGAATCCATGTGGGTCTCAGAGTCTCTTAATCTTAAGTATGTTTGAGTCTGAGTCATACAGGTTAGAAAACTACATCAGAACACAGCGGTAGGTCTGAGGAACGAGTTATGCTATTACAGATAAACAGCTTTTAAAACAAAGTGGGTGATAAGAAGGGAAAAATGCACCTCAATCCATCACTACACAGAGGCAGGTAACCATTTATTATAGGTATAATCACAGCAGGACGTAATGTATGGTTTCAATATCCAAGAAAATGTCAACCACGTTATTGAATCTTACAATGTGTCTTTTATTTATATTGATCACATAAAAAACAAACCTTTATGTCACTGAGAGTGTAAAGGGGCTATATGTACTATTTCTTTTTCTAAATACTAAAAACTTAAAATTATCATTAAAGTGTTTACAATAAAGAGCTATGAAGGTTTGCCAAAGACACCAATGTATTGGACTGTAGAGATATAAACTGAATATAATCACACAGATAGACCGGGGGACTTAAGCGACCACTACAGGGACTAGTGAGTCACTCTGCTGGTCTCTCTTGAGGAAAACTTTCACCATGGGGCCTTTGACAAAAGCATGCGGAAGTGAGCAGTGGGATGAAAACCACTAAAAAACAACTTTTAGAGTCAAAAAAGTGACAAAGTGATAAAAGCTAGAAGCACTGTTGTTGAAAAAAATGGAGTTTGACGATGAAGTCACAGTGTTTCTTCTACACGGGTGAGTTTGATCATAAGGCTTATGAAGGTATGAAGTTATTGTGTGATTTTATAATCTTTGACCATTTGTTGATCCACAGTTCAGGCTAAACTGTGATAGTTCTGACCTTGTTTGGACGATTCCAAACAGATCTTTAGTGCAGTTATTGATAACACAAACAGATGTGTACAAACCGTACAGAAACAGAGGTGATTTTTGTTTTTCTGTGTTTGTTTTCTGTCTAAAACTAGAGCTACGCTGACAGAGCTATAATGTAAACTATCAGCTGATTTCACATGTGTCGATTACAAGACACAGTGTAATTTTGACCGACTGTCAAAACAACCAGTTATGAGTTTTAGCTTGAAGAAGAAAACTTGATGATACCATTATACAGATGAGTGTAAAAAATGAGCTTTAAACTTTATTCAGTCTGTGGATACATAGCTTTGATTTGTTAGTGGTTTTGATAGTCCTTATGGTGTGCAGCTTCCCCCTGCTGTTGAGAGTTTGGAATCTCAATACTATATAGAACCCCCTTAAAGCATGAAATCCTTATTCTCTGCTCTGTGGTAGCAGCTGTACCAAACTGTTTCTGTTTGCCGTGGTTCTTTTTATTGTTTCACTAGACTGAGCTTTATTAGATGGAGATCTTATGCAGATTAAAGTGTTGGAAACAAGCACATGAGGTCCATAATGTCATTTTCAAATCGGATTTTGATTTTAAGTGCTCCCTGCTGTAATGTGTATCTATGCACAAATGCAAAATTCCTTCCTGTTTCTCATTTCTTTTTGTGACACAAACACTCTCACACAAAACATGCACGCAAGACAGAAGCTGATATATGGTTTATTCCACTACAGCCCATCTTGTATGTACATATCTACACCCAACTCATTCCTGCGGCTGTAATAGGCTCTGAAGGAACAATCTCCGTACACACAGCGACAGAATAGAGCTGTAGACATTGGTTTTTCAAGAGACTGGGTTGAAGCTTTGGATCAGCAAAGGCTGAGATTCATTGAAAGCATATTGGAAGTGACAAGGTCCTTTGAATACACCCAACTATCTCCTACTGAGTGAGAAGTAATTTTTCAGGGCTGATTCACTGCAGCTTCACTTTAACTGCTGCAGAACAGATGACAACTAGAAAGCCAGCCAATTCACCTTAGACCCATAACCACATACATACCATGGACCAGCGTATCTAGCATCAGAGCAAAGGCTGTAACAAAGGCAGAGAGAGCTGCTGCTGCCAGAATGCCTTCATATATATATACAGTATAGAGGCGAGAGAAAAACAAGTACAGCTGTAAACACACAGGAGTTGAAATAAGGAACTGTTCTGCAAGGCTGCAGATTTGGAGACAGATGTCATCAAACTACAATTTGATGAAATACTACAAAAGAAGAGCTTATGGGGAGACAGCTCGTATGTCTTCTTCAGTAAAAAACAGGCAATCTGGGAGATTGTTCATGCAGCTGAAGGGAGAAGATTTTGCAACATCAGAAGATTATATCAACCATACATCAATCATATTAATCTACATGTTTTGTCTTTGGATGGATATCATATCGGGTTTCCTCTGGGTGAAGATTTACGTATCATCATTCGGTAATCTAACAGATCCGAGTGCAGCTGTGGGTGGGTTATGTGTATCCACTGAATAAATAATTTCAGAATCTACCATTACTCCAGTGAAACATACAGCGTGAATCCCATTTTAATCATTTAGAGTAGACCACCTTTCAGAGCTATGTCATGTGGCGACCAAATTGAAACCACATCATTAACATCCTCAGTTACACATTAATAATGTTTTCACTATACATCTTCTATAAACCACTTAGTTGTAATATACTGCATGTAAGTCAGATTTGATGCAGCGGCTCATCTTACACACTGAAAACCTACCTCTGTTTTGGTTTGCTTTTATGCCACAATGAAAACAGTGTTCATATTGAAAACAGCTTAGAAAGGCACTAAATGAGAATACACACTGTGTGTATATTTACAGATTAGGAGGTAATGGCATACCTCAATAAACACATACAAGAGGACAACAACCAAACTGATTACGAGCTACAAAATGTCAAAGATGGCTGCAGGAATTACTGGAGATTCATATCAGGAGAACAACCTTTCCTCAGGTGCAAAAGCATATTTCGGAATAGACTATGCATTCATTTCAAAAGGCCATACAATAACCTTCAGGCAAAAAATGTGTGCTGCTACATGGCCCTGCAAACTACAGCAGCAGCCACAAAATCAACAGCAACGCCTCAATTCAGGAAACACCAAAACCAGCAAGTGTGTGTTCCGCATATTGATGACAATTTAAAGACATGTTTTGTTTAATGTCTGCACATGCTTTTGGACATTTTCTGTGCAGAATGTTAGTTTAATGAGAGCCCTAATCGAAATATTATCCCATTAAAACATGCACAAGAAGATGTTGAGTGGGTGTTTTTTACATTGCGCGCTGCCTCACATCGCCTACACATCTGTCATCAAGTCTCATATTCAAGTGAACACATTATTTGATATTTAGGAAGTGCTGCAACAGTTTGTTAATGTTTGGAGGAGGTCTAGCGACAGCTTGTATTTTCCCAGAACATAAATAGTAAAGTCATTTGGGAGGATGTGATCCAGAAAGTCTGCAAACTTACTATGGACTCTGAGTTGCTAAGAGATACAATTCTACAGACTAGATCTCTATTCTCTGAAAAGTACTATGCATGTTTTCTATTCTCCTCCACCTGGCTGCCCTTACAAATGCACTTCAGCTGAAAAGGATGTGTTTTCTTTGAAGCCAAAGAATGTGTTTCTCACACCCACCCTTACACCTTCAAAGTCTTTTGTATTTTGTTACAACTTCATATTATAAAGTTTACAGCTCTGGTGGTCGCCCCTGATCGAGTGGGTGCAACATCTCAATTCCACCCTTGTTCTAGGAGACACTCCTCATTCCCCTCTCTCTGTCCTTATTTTCCTGTCTTCTTTCTGCTGGGAAACCTCGAATAAAGGCACAATAAGGCCAGAAAGTAATATGCAAAAAACACATAAAATTTTACAGCCCCGATGGAAGCCTTTTACAGTCGTATCAGGACTGGAAAAAGGACATTATAAATATGAACAAGGTTACAGGGGAAAGTAGAAGGACGCTCCCACAGCATATACCACCACCTACGCATCAGGGTCCGGTAATGTAATCAAATACGCTACTGGAGCCAAGACGATGATACTGATATTAACTTTTATCTTGATGAATTATGCTTAATTGTAGTAAAATATGTCAGTGAAAGCATTGTTATTGTGTTGTTATGAGACTGTCAATCAGCTATTTGAGTAATTGTATCAGAGGTGTCATGGAGCTCTATTCTCTGTAACAGTAAATATAAGTTGTTTGTCACTTACGTTACTACTTTTATATCTAGTTGTATCATTTGCTAAAAGCTGTTGAGTAGTTTGTGAGGGAAAAATATCAATAACAGGAAGAAGTCAGAAAGAGAAAATAAAAATGACAAAATAATAAAAAGAGTGAACTGGAGGATGTTTGCAGGTGTGGTTTTTATTTGTTGAAAAATATCTACTTCGTGTTGAGCACAAGTCGACTGAAATATGTGTTTGCACCATGGATTCAAAACACTAAGCTTCTGCTTCTGTATTGTCGCCTTTGTGGATGAATGAAGTTCTCCACCTGGATGCACTTCAGCAACTCACCATGTCAGAAACAATGAAAAAAGGATCCAAGATCGCTCATTTTTCTGGATTCGCTCCAAAATACAATGGGCTTGTCCTTGGCCAATGCCCTACTGTTCCACCAAGTTTCATGACAATCCGAGGAATACTCTAAAATCCTGCTGACAGGCAAACAAACATACTAACACTGACAAAAAATAACCTCTCTGGTGGAGGAGGTAATAAATGTATATTTATTTTCAGCAGATCATTCCACTTTATCTTCAGGGATCTGAGCACCTGCTGGATGGCAAAGCGCGCCAGGGAAACTTTTAGAGACGTGCAGTAGCTCTCTTCTTACAGATGGGCAGGCGGGGCACTCTAATTGACACTCCGGCATGTTGATGCTGCACAGCAGATCAATAGCGAGGTAGAGGAAGACTGCCCTGAGGAAAATGCACGGCGAGAACAGGGCTAAGCTGCACACAAACGCCAGTGGGCTTAGAAGAGTCTAACACAGTGTTTCTAATACAAAACAAAAAAAAATGACAAAAATGAGTGATAAAATGATGATACAGGTGAATCAGACGTGATGCTCTTAACCTGTAACAGAACCAGGAAATACTAATAATTACTGAAACAGAGTAAATTGAGCTTTTTAGCTTTCACTGTGTGCTTTACCAGCCTCTCAAACTCAGCAACTGTCAGTAAAAATTCTGCCAGTGGTGTAACACAAAACTCTAAATGCTTACTTTACAGGCAATATTTGTGTATTCATGTTGTACGGTGCTGTATTTTCAGTATCATATTGTACAGCATTGCTTTTAATGTCTGTGCCAATTTATATTCTACTACATAGTTACATAACATCAAAAGAGGCTGTCATGGAAAAGGAAATTATTTTAAAGAATGAGCATTTAAAATACTGCACAGCTGCATTAATAAGTTAGTATGATTTTGACAGAGTACATCCTGTGGCTTTAATACGCCTCCGTACAGCAAAACAGAAAAGGTCTTGATGAACAGAGTCTTTATTGCCAGCTGCTGTCACACACTCTGTGTTTGAGACAAGGGGGAATCTTGATACCAGTTTGAGTCACCCTTCACAATAGGCATTCAAACACTCAGATCTGTGCAGCCTGAATGGATTCTCTCTCTCTCTCTCCCTCTCTCTCATCTCTTATGTGCTTTAAGCTGCAGCTCCTCAGCAAAGCCCTGCAGCGGCTGAGCCATATTTCTCACGATTTTTAAAAAATTCTCAATAATAACTGATCATAGTTGTCAGAGTAAACAGTTGGCAAAGAGAGGAAACACCTCTCAAAGCAGAGACAGCTGCTGTGCAAACTGCAATAAACGGAGACAAATTACAGAAAAAATATCTGATTGTTGTATTGCATTTGTCACATTAACTGTCCATTGATTTTATCTTTAATTACAGCTCTTGTCTGGCTCAGTTTGTCTTCATATTTAGCCTAGTTTAAAGCAGCTCTGTTTAGTATTGATATTCTGATCTCTGACCAGGAGAGGGAGTCACGTACCAGAACACACTTAGTTCTGCCAAAACCTCCAACAAATCAACACAATGCATCCACAGTCTGTATCACTCACTGAATAAAGTATAACGCTAACTGTTTACGCACATCTGTAATATGGTAGTTTGGGTGAGTTATTTTGAGACGGTCAAAATGTGTCTTATAATCGTCACCTGATACATTTTGTGCTCCTCTTTATACTGCCCCCTTGTGGACCAGGTTTAAAAAGGCTAGCTTACAAAAGCTCAAAGTTGCATATAATGATTCCATGAGAATACTGTTTAAAAAACCTTGATGGACTAGTGCAAGTGAGTTATTTTGCAATGCAGGAGTTAACACTTTTCAGGCTCTTATGAGAAACTTAATGTACAAATTTATCTGTCGCTTTGAACGATTCTCAGAATTCCATCATTATGCTGTTGACAAATCCCAGTCATAGTTCAGTGCGATACCAGTCATCCTTATGGTGACACTGGTACAGTTGTCTTTTATAATATTGGTGATGTTTTGTCTTTGTTTTTAACCTGTGTTTTTTATTTATTTTATTTGTTGCTTGTTTGTCTGTTTTTAAATGGACTCCTGAGTCTGGAAATAAAGATGATGATGATGATGATGATGATGATGATTAGCTGACAGTTTGCATTATAGCTGTTACAGATCTGCTTGGAATCATCCAAACAAGGTCAGACCTATCATAGCTTAGTCTGAACCATGGATCAACAAATCGCAACTTAGCAAAGATAATAACATCACATCATAAATTTACACCTACATAAGCCTTATAAACAAACTCACACATGTACAAGAAACACTGTGATTTCAGGATTAAACTCCCTTCCTTTCATTTGGAGCTGTGTCCAGTGGTGAAAACAACAACAGTGCTTGTAGCTTTTGTCTCTGTGTCACTTTCTTTGACTCTAAAACTCATTTATTAGTGGTTCTCATCCCATCTCGTTACCTCGACATGTCTCAATTCCATCCTGTCGTGTTAGTTTTCCTCACCATGGTAGACCAGCAGAGTGACTCACTACTCCCTCTAGTGGTCACATAAATCTTCCAGGCCCAGCCATCTGAATAGATTCAGTTTATATGTCTGCTATCTAGTAAATTTGCATCTATGGCATCATTTCAGATCTCTTTTTTTCAAAAATATTCTAATGATAATCTTAAGACATGTTTCACAGTAGAAATATTACATACAACACCTTTAAGTATGTTCAAAGGTGTAGATACTATTACAGTTTTTCTCAGTGGCTTTGGTACATTTCTCAGATCAGAATTGAAATTCTCAAAACTACTTGTTCAATCTTCACATCGTGTCACCTGTGCTCATTAAAAAAGCTGTCCCTCATTTCTTTGAACAAGTTGCAAATGCTTTGGTACATCCACGCTAATGATTATGTACAATTCTCTGCTGTTTCCTACATTATCAATTGCATATATCATGTTGATCAAAATGTATTCTAATGGATATCTGTTGAATAGTCTCACCCCCACAACATTTAGGCGTTAGTTCATCGCATAAGCTTTTACATGCAAAATGGTTGAACAAGTTTTCATTATATGTCAAGCATATTTCTATACATTTCCATTAAATTTTTTTTCTAAATCGGTCCCGAATTGGTAAATTGCTCCCAGGTGAATTTTGACTTTCTCTAAGGAAGAGAAGATATTCGTTGTGGTGTGGATGAGAATTTGTGGCCCAACAGACAGGAACGACAGGGGGTGTAGGAAGACTGCAATGGAATTCCTACAGCACTGCATGGACAGTTTTCCCTGAGGAGATTGTCCTATGTTCACATGTCTACTTTAGTTTTTTTCTCGGTGCTATGCAGTGCTGTCTTTTACTTTCTGTATCGCAATGGCATACATACACTAAGGTGTAACTTACAATTTACAATAATTGTCATCCAAACTTTAGCCATAGTTTACATGAAAACATCCCTCCAGAGTACAATGTTATATTGACAACACGACTAAACAATTGGACTGTCTTATCTGTACACAGTGACACAAGGACTTGTCATTCTGATGGCACTGACATGTTCACTGACACTAGGGCTGGGCAATAAAACAATATATACCTCGATATAACTTTTCCTCGATAGAACTATGAGACCTGCTCAATACAATTTTGATAGAATTAATTCGCCCATGTTTTGACAGACATAAGAACAGCCGATCATGATTAAGCAGCACTGCACTGAACCAATCACGCTAGAGCCACGTCAAGTTAGGTTGACGCATACAGCACAGACGTAAGAGCAGCCGCAGCACACGCTAATGTTTGGGCTGTAGTAGTGATGGGTAAGGCAGTTCTTTTAGATGAACTGAATCACTAGAATCAGTGCACTAAAATGATTTGTTCAAACGATTCGTTCACCGAATCACTGAATCATTCAGTGTGAGGTGGGAGGAGCCTACGACTGCAACTCCCTGAACTGATGAACGGTTCAGGTTTCAGTTCAGTTCACGGCTTACGGGGACCGGGAGATAAGAGTATTCGTAAAAAATAAACTTGTTTATAACAAGTCATGATGTTTTAAGTGTCCTGTCCTATGGTCTGCTATTTAACTGGTTTACTCTGCAAATTGGGCTGAGTGAGTGATCTGTTCATTGGCAGCGCTACGTGAATCAGTAAGTGATTCACAGGACTACGGCGAGTCAGTAACCGGTAGTTCGTTCATTCAACGAGTCGTGAATCGCTCCTCTGCCCTGACAGACCCACTCAGCTCGCCGTGTGGCCTACGTTAGTGAGTAAGTAAGTAAGTAAGTGACGCTACAGCAGCAGTAACACATTCACGGACACACAGACACAGAAAGTATCGCGTTGCAGCAGTTCCACTTCCGACTGGCATGATCTTGCTCTTTCAACTAACTGAACTGAGAAAGGAACGAATCAGTTCGTGAGGTGATTCGATTCACTTCATTCACGCAAAAGATTCTAGGCTGTAGTGGGAGATAATGTGTTCACTCGGAAGAAAATTTGACCGAATACTTGGGCGACCGGTTTACCGCCTGCAGTCCTGAATTCAGAGGTACACAGGTAGACAGATGGGGGGGGTCCGTGCCTATCACAAGACTAATACAGGCAAACCATATGCCTTAAAACTGAGCCCTAATTAACATAGATATTTACTTTTGTGGGATGAACTAAGGATTTTGAGCAAGAGACTGGCTTTTGCAGGTAGTCCATGGTGTTCTGCTATTTCTACGAATTGTTTTGAGAAATGCACTCACTGTTTTGCAAATGTCGAGGATCATTCGAGAAATGTACCAAAGCGACTGAGAAAAACTGCAAAGTACCAGGATTCGGGGAATCTTAATGAACTTTCAGTGCAACTCTGCATAATTCACCTTCAGTCCCAAGGGAAATCAGCAGGAATATGCCTCTACAGCAATAACAATTAGTAGATCAGGTTAGATTTTAATCAATTTTTACATCACACACTGAAGACTGTTTCATTTTCTAATCTTTAATTATTATTTAGAGATGCTTTCATCACTAAATTTTTATAAACAGGAAGGTAAATTATGTCTAGTTTTAAAATAACTGCTCAAGATGTAGATTATGTTCCTATGTGAATGATGCAGTTACTTGGTGTGTTAATGTAAGCTGCATGAGTATTACAATATGTCATGACGAAGTGGTAAATAACTGAAGAAACCGGTTTATGGATATAGCATGTATATTAGGATGTATATATTGCGCAGATTAATGCCGGGGAAGCCCAGAGGGAAATCCATTTTAACAGAAATGAAAATAAGCAAAATCATCCTAATCTCTTTCCCTTGACATCTGATGGGTTTTGTCATAGTACCATATTAAGAAAGATGGGGAAGGGAAGCCTGAATATTTTAACTCCAGGCCACATTAATTACAGAAGTAGCAAAATGCAGTTGACAGTCGTGATTTATTTAGAACCCTCAGATATGTGGTAAATCTTGCTAAGACGTGAAATTATGCAATAGCTGACTGTGGCCGTTTGATTTCCCTTCACTAAGAACCCTGAGGATACACGGGCGCAATTTATCTCTTGAAATATCAACTTTCTGACAACCACACCAGAGAGCCGCTCAATTTCTTTGCTGGTTATAAAAATTTTAGCACATGCAAAAAAAAAAAAAAAAAAGAAAGAAAGAAAAGAAAAGAAAAGAAAGTGTGTTAAATACAAGGCCAGCACTGTGCTTTTTCAACACGGTAAATGTAATGTGCTGTTTTGAGGATACCGTAAGTCATTTGGAAGACAAGCTTGAAAACAGAGGGGAAGAAGAAATGGGCCGTCGCTAAATTTTTTTGTTTACTTGCACTTGGATGCTTTCCTGTGCAGACTAATGGAGGCTAAGATCATTGAGCTGCATCTAGCAGGAGATAAATGGACTGAAATGTGAGAACAAACTCTGATTCTCCTGCCCTGGAAGAGCAGAGGGAGAAATCTCACGCTGCTTTAAAAAGGATGAAGATGCTATGAAGGGAAAGCATCGGGGAGTCAAGACGGCATACAAAAAAAAATTGTTGACTTCCTGTTTAGTGATTCAATGACTTACATCTTTCTACAGCGATGAAAAACACACCCCCGCATTCCTCAGTTTTCTCCCTTCGTCTTATTCTTTATTCATCAAGTCTCCTATACTCCAGTTTAGGCTGTTCTTGTGGGAAAAAAGGCAACGCTACTTGACATTCATCGCTGTTACCTGGTTTCTTTCCTATAAAGCTTTCAATTCCTACCTATCATCACGCGCACACCTCAGGGCTGGGATTGAATATGATTCAGAGGGGCAGGCTTGAATCTTGAATCTACAGGTTAAAATATATCCAAAAGTCCCGGTCTGTCAAAGCCTCTGGCACAGAGGGCTGCTCTCCGCTGTGCTTACGCTGTGAGCCTGGTTAATGGTCCAGAGAAAAAGATGGTATGAGGTGAACCATCTCCAGCCTCCTGTGGACTCTAAGTGGCACTCGGTAATGACGCCTGACATACTTTGTCTTATGGGTCAAATACGCCTTTTTATTAACTTTGTTTTTTTTTTTTTAGGATAGATGCTATTATGTGTCAGTTTGTGCGACGGTGGAATGCTAAGACAGACTTTATCACGTGTCATCTCTGTCTTAGGAAGTGTCTGTGGATTCAGGTAAAGGGGGCAGCACAGTCGATACAGATGGCTGCTACTTCTCAGACACATTGATTGATTTACTGTATCTGTTGACTCTGACTGTATCTGGACCTACCTGTCTGTCAGGATTAAGGAATTTATGTCTTATCAGACCATGCACCTGAGAGACCCATTTCCAACTGAATAACTCGCTGCAACATATGGAGAACTAGGTCATATCGCCAAGAATCAGTGGTTTGGATGTATAGTCTGTGTTTCTGAGATGTTTTTCTTTTTTTTTTTTTTTTTTAGATAATCAGGTTTGTACTGTCAAACAATCATCGCAGAACCTGAGTGAAAGCAGCAGGTGAGCTCGGTCTGAATCTCAACTTAGTCTGGCCTCAATCTCTTTGTTGAATCAATATCCTACCTTAAGGCATAAGCTAGGATAATGACAGAAATACCCGCTCAAAGCAGAGAAATCACCCGCATCACCTGCACGAAAATATACACGCATTACTCCTGCAGGCAGCTGACGCAAAATGCATCAAATCCAGAGCCTCGCGCCTTAGAGAAGATTCAGAATGGGTTGGTTATATGAAACATTCTCCTGTAGGATCATTTAAGACTGTGCTTAACACTTATTTAAGAAGCTCTCTACTAAGCCTAATCAGAGAGGAGGATGGCACAGCCTCTCATATTAAAGTGGAACCATCTCAAAGACAAACACAACATAAATAGCACGCTTTAAGTATTCCCAACATCAACTCCAATGTAGATGTTAAGGAGAAAATAAATTTAAAAAATAAGTGTAAAACAAAAAGCTCCAACTCAGTGCTTTCCAGAAAGGTACCACAGAATGTAGGGATGCACCGATACCAATACCAGTATCGGGTATCGGTTCGATGCTGAGTGTGTGTACTGATACAGCTACACTGATACCACTTACGACGTGGAGATTTTTCAAAATAAACAACGGTGACCAAAGTAACGCTAACTGCAAGTTGCGTTAAAGATGGATACGGACAGAGCGTTCTGTCCGTCCTCTGCCTACATTCTGTACGTAATTCTGTTCGTTTCCTGGGACACGGAGAATACGGAGCAGTACCACCGGGAACCGTGGAGTTAGCGCAACTTTTCAAAGAGCGACTGTGTGAGTTAGAGAAAAACTACTGATATATTTATGACAGCTACCCTCATCAATATCAACATTAGCATCCACATTAGTATTACCTCCGTCATCACCATGTTTGTAATAATTGACTTTCTTATTCTTCTCAAAAAAAACTTTACTCTTCTTTGTGGTATTTGGCCAATATGGTTAATTAAGAGCGGCGCCCTCTTGATTGATTGAGAAACACTCATTCCGACACATTAAATGTCAGTAGCAGCACTTTGTTACAGTCACACTAATGAACTGTAATGGTATTATTAAGTACTCGTATTGGTACTCAGAATCAGCAAGTAATCAAATGTAAGTACTTGTACTTGTATCCGGTCTGGAAAAAAGTGGTATCGGTGCATCCCTAACAGAATGGATACCAGCTTAAGTCTGTTCCACTCATTCTGACACAGAAAGCTTTTGTGCTTCTCCCACTGACTTATATAAATACACAACATCATTTTAAGATTAATTCATGACTCTTCATCTACGCTTGATAAACATAACATCACTAATTGCTGACATCACATAATGAACAGATGAAAATCTCGAAAAGGTTATTTATAAATGTCAGATGGGAGATTTTGCGTAGCCGTGTAAAACGGAAAAAAAAAACAAAACAGTGTTCTGCCACCCCACTTAAAGTTCCTTGTAGAAGAATAACTGTTTTAGTTATAAAAGGAAAATTTCTCTCAAAAGAATACATTGAAATTATTATCATATAACACTCACCCTGTGTCCTGTAGTTCATATCAGTATTTACTGAAACTGTATTTGCTTCTTTTCTGTGTGAATGTCTTTACTAGCCTGGCCAGCCATCCTGGTTTTCTCGGTGTATTCAATACTAAGAAAACAGTCTGGAATTGGGCCAGTCGCTGTGAAATATGCACGATCTATTCTATACCGAACCAGTCACAAGTCAGTGGGACAGGTGTTTCGCAATGACTTCTTTTTGTCATGAGTCAAAGTCAGTTCAATCTCTTTACAACTGCTGTCGGTTGTTTACTTGATTCAAAAATAAGGACTGAATTACAGATTACATCCTGTATTCTTAAATTTCTCTGAGAAAAGCATCACGTCCATCTTATCTGTGATTGGTTTACTCGGGGCCTGTTAGTCCCGCCTTCATTTTTTTTTTTTTTTTATCAGAAAGTTTTATTAACAATTCTTAAATATACAATCTAAACGCAAAAACAATAAAAATATATATTCATCTGACACATTTATAGATCAGAACTATGAAAGAAGAGACAACAACAAAAGACAAACAAAAAGAAAATAATAAATCAACAACACTCCGGGGTTTGCTACACATTCAATTTAAACTCATGATATAATTTAACTGTTTTGATTAACTTATTGGTTTTTTTTTTCAAATTTTCAATGTTATTCCAATAAGTTTTGAAATCTGTTATTCTGAATTTGTAGAAGGAGGTTATATTTTTTTTGCCAAATCATTTTGTGCAAGTAATATTTTGCTAAAAATAATGATTAGATCAATCATATATTTTTCATTAGCCGATAAATTTAAATTGGTGACTATGAGAAGAATTTCAAATTTGTTTTATCTCTTGGGAAATATACTGTACTTTTGTAACTGAAACTTAAAGAGAGTAACATGAAAACAATCAACAAACACATGTTCAATAGTTTCACCCTCACAGCTACAGAATGTACAAATGTTAGTCATATTGGGAAAAAAGTACAGATATTTGCTTTTGAAGGGTAATATGTGTGCACAATTTTGAATAGTACATCTTTGATCTTGTTGACAATTACATACTGATGAGGTAGCAGGAAGATCGAGTTCCAGAGTTCTTTGTCCAAAAATGTCCTTCGGTGTTCATCATACAGGAGTAGTGACACGATCGAGCAAGTTTCTGATAAAAGCGTTCTTACGTCTCTTATCTGTGATGGGGATACCATAGATGGCAGGAGAGCTGACTTTACAGACAGAGATGCATCTGTCTGTATGCTCTGTGCTGAAGAAACAATATTAACAGGAACAGATTTAACCCTTTCGCCGCCCTCGTCGCATTTTGGCGACGGAGTATGTTGTCTTTTAAATTTCGCTGTTGTACTTCATATGACTCAAATATCTATGATACTCCTTACCACTAGATGGCAGGCATGTGTGGTTCTAGCCCAAGTTTTGCCTACTTCACTGTTGAAAATATTTCAGGAAGTCTCACTGAACACGATCCGTTGCATGCA
>JAPQRP010000024.1:3911217-3921442 GCA_037367295.1 Apogon hyalosoma
TAGTAGTGAGGATAGTAGTAGTGGTGAGTCTGACAGTGAGTCCGATAGGGAATGGAATGGCATAGCGCAGTGTGCCTTTGTGCCTAATCGCGATTCCACCTCAAAATTTTATTTATTGTGTATATTTTGCAATTCAAGATGGCCGCCCACTGATGACGTCATAATATGCAAATTAGATGAACGAAATCACCCTCAACATATACTTTTTTCTGCATATACTACACATTCTAATTCACAGTATACCTCTATCTCCTAACAGTTTTATACAATAACTATTTAAACTAAGGAGGCCAAAAATGAAGGATGATCAGAAAAAAAAAAAAATGGTGCGGCCAAAGGGTTGATCACCATGTCAAACTCTTGCTGAGAAGTGTGTCACATTTGGATTCAAGCCCCGCGATTCCAGATGGATTTCTCATTGAGAAAGACGGATGGCTTGCCAGGCTATGTCTTTACTTCCTATAAAACAGGGGTGTCCAATCCTGGTCCTCGAGGGCCGTTATCCTGCATGTTTTAGATGTATCCCTCTTCCAACACAGCTGATTCAAATGATAAGCCTATCATCAAGCTCTGCAGAAGCCTGATAACAACGTCAGGTGTGCTGGAAGAGGGACACATCTAAAACATGCAGGACTGGAGTTAGACATCCCTGCTATAACACTAAATGAGGCTGTGCTCTCATTGGAGGATTAAAGATTGGGCACGTTTCCTCATATCCCGGAGCCAGTCAGAATTGTGTTCATTTGTCCTTACGTGAGTGGATGGTTTTCGCTGGGTTACCAGTTCAGTCGGACTCTAGAATGAACACGAAGCAGACGATTAATCTCGCATGTCCAAGCATCACAGGTTACAAGTTCTGTTCTGTTCTACTCAGTACACCTGTGTTTAGTCCCCTCCACCTCTGGGTTTTACTCTGTGCCTATAGGTTAATAGAGTGACTCCAGTCAGCTATGTGGGTAAACAGGACCGTAAAACAGCAGTTGAATTGTGGGGAAATGGTTACGTCGTAGGTTTGTCGTGTCAGATAAAGGAGTTTGGATCCCATAACTAATACATTTTTATTTCACTCAAGACTGAAATGCCAGTAAACTTTAGTCAAACACTAAAATCAATGGCCTATGACAAGTATTATCTTTATTAAAAATTTGGCTCTGCACACAAATTAATACCTACTGTGCTCATATTCTCTTGTACACCCCCTATAGTGATAATATCTGAAGGGAGGGCAGCTTTGAATGGGGTTTTAATTTTTCCAGTGACACTTCCAACAACTTCTGATCTTCAGACACTTTCTCCACTTGTTTTCTACCTGGATTTCCACCTGTTTCTGACCCAGTTTCTTAATAGTTAACATTTTCATCAGCATGTAATTGCAGAACAGCTGTGCTTGATGTTTTAATACCATTATCTCAAGATCATGAGTTAATTACTAAATTAGAGATTGCAAAGCTCATTTTTCTAATGTTATTGATATGATTTCAGAAATTATCTGACTATGACAAGCATTGTTATTTGGAGATAATGGATAATCAACCTGCTAGCGCAAAAAAAATCATTTCTTCTTATTACTTATCAATGTGTTATATATGTCTCTAATCAGATTTCTGGCTCTGAGTACAGTCTCGTGCCTTTATCAATAATGGGTGCTCATGGTTGCCATCTGAATAGAATCCTGACAACTGCAGCAAATGATTTAAGCTGAAAATGCCAGATCAGCTTGAAATCCAGTGCAATCAAATGAAATAACCGTCATCTTCTCCAGATAATCAAATAACCCTTACTTATGATCTCAAGTTGGTGGCATTAAAAATAATTTGGAGTGAGACTGTTCTTGGCATCCAGCCATCAAGTCAAAAGTGGTCGAAAGCAGTTTTGCAATGTTTTGTTTAGTTTTTTTCCTCCACCTCAGTAGCCTATTACTTGACTATCCTTCATTACTCCACCACTTTCATAGAAGGACAGGGCATGTGCCAAGGATGAACCAATACATGTCAAAGAACATCCATAAACAGCTCCATAAGAACGTCATTTCCATGTTAAGGGTCTTTTTAATAAACCAGAGGCACCAGGAAAACACAGATCATGCAGTTTGGTATGCTTTAATAATATTACGGGAAGAAAACAATAGTGGATTGTTGAACTTGGTGGAGGTCTGTGCTTTCAGAGCATCAAGTTTTATTTATATTTAAAGAACAATATAGTGAACCTACCATCCCTCAGCTACCATAAAAACACTGACCGTGTGCCAGCATCCAAGTTAATTGATTATTCAACCAGCTATAACCCAAATAAAATGATCCCACTCCTCAGAAGGTTGATTTAGGAGCCATAAAACCTCCAGTGTGTATGACTTAGGGGGATATAACCAGAAATGGAATATAATATGTAATCATGTTTTCATTAGTGTATAATCTCACAAGTATGAATTGTGTTTTGGCTTCCTTAGAATGACACGTTTATTTCTTCAGAGGGAAGAACTGACTGTGTCCTGTTGCCATTTTTCTATAGTAGCTCAGAACAGACTTTCTCTACTTCTCTCATTTTATACCGGGTAGTATCCGACGTTAAGGTGCATTACTGTCATCTGCAATGTTTATAGTTTGGACTAGACTTATTATCCTTTCTACTGTAAAGCCCAGAACCGAGAAGCAAGGACTCGAGCTCCAAAAAGAAACCAGTTCAGAAGTATAAATTGTAATACAGCTGACGGCCACTGGGGCGTGACCTCAAAACCCTAACCTCCTATTAGGATTGAGGAAATGACGTAAACGACCAGCAACCCCACCCCATTTCGCCATTTTGAACTTACAGGAGCCAACAGTCCCATAGCAGTGCATTCATTGTTTTTGTAAACTGTCTGTAAAATCCGTCCAATCAAAGATGCCTGAGAGACACTGCTGCGTTGAAAAATTTTCCAGTTACTCCTATGATTGACACAGCAAACGTAGAGACTCGGAGGTATGTTATTTTGGGTTTCTGACTAGTTTAATGCATTTATAATTCCAACACACTAACCCACCAACCCACTAACCAGACTATCACTAAACTAGAATCGAACCCCAGTCACTTCACAGATACATGGAAGAAGAATGTAGGGAGGAAACATTAAAGACATAAACAGTGTTGTCTGTTATGTGCAATATGACAATTTTAGATTGTGAAGGATTGCAACATATCGGTGAGCCAACAAAGCATAAAGATTGTGGAACCATCTATAATATGAAGTAGTTAGAGCCACAGAGTATTCAGTGGGTCTGGATGTAGTTATATTCTGACGCACAGACGGATCACGTCGGTTCACGTCCATGTCACACGGATTTCATGCTTTGTAGCGGGAGTCATGGCTAACAGTGAAACGGACGAGTTGCTTTCAAAAAAGAACTCCACTTCCATTGTATGAAATTGGTTTCTCGCAACTGTTGCTTGTGACAAAGCACAAACAACAGTAATTTGCAAAATTTACACAGACATGGACTGCATGCTGGATGGCAACACTATGAACCTGTTCAATCACCTGAAAACCAAAGTGCTAGAAGACCAGCCACACCGCAGCCAGAGGCAACAGGTAGCGTTAAACAAAAGCAAACAACTTTAACGCAAGCAATTAGTAAAGGCACTCCGTATGAGAAGAGTAGCAAACGGTGGAAAGGGGTAACGGAAGCAGTGACTTTTTACAAAAGATATGCAAATTATTATAATAATCGTGATAAAATCGAGATCATGATTTTATTTTTAAAAAATCGTGATATGATATTTTTGCAATATCACCTAATTGACTATGAAACAATGTTGATAGCAATTCACCATTACTACCCCTGGACTACAACACATAAGCATTTCACTATCCACAGGCCATTGAGCTTCTCTCGATCAGGACCCGTTGCTTGCTGTAAGTTCAAAATGGCGCAGCCTTCCTGCTGTGTCACATGATATGACGTATGTCCTCATTCCTAATAGACTTACATTAAACTCCTCTAAAAATGCGAGTTCATAATTTTTTCCAGCCTTATTCTCAGTGTTGGGAGTGATGTATTACAAAAGTAATGCATTACAGTAATGATTAGTTTTTGCTGTAATGCAGTAGTGTAAGGCATTACTGATCAGTTTTCAGTAATATTTTACTTGGTACATGTTCAATAGTGTTTGTGTTTCAACACACTTTTCACATATAATTTAACTGCTCAAATGAAAAAAAACAAAAAAAAAACAAAAACAGCAAGACCATGAGACCTTAAGGAATCATAAATGTGTATGTAAAGTTCTATTTCCTGTTGGTGTGCAGCCAATGGGTGCAGACGGCAGAAGACGGTCCATTGTCCACATGGACGTATGCTCAGTACTAACCCTAACCCTGCTTTACAGAAACTAGTTAGCATGATCCATGTGATCAACAATGCTAAGGTAAGCTAACGTTTCTATGATTAGTTAGAATTCTTTATGGATTGCAGACTTCTATTGGCAAATCTATTGGCGTCTTCAGCGCCGCATCCCCTGTTTGAACATGTAAAATGTTGGAAAAAATGCAAGCGTTCCTGCTGGAATTCAAACATCATAGACGAGCCATTTATGACGAGAGTCTGTATGTAACTCAAAAGTAATACAGGAGTCATGTAATGCGCTACAATTCTGAGACAGTAATATTGTAAGGTAAGGAATTACGTTTAAATAACAGTAACAAGTAATCTGTACTGGGTTACAGTTTGGAAGTACCTTGCACAACACTGCTTATTCTAGTCTGATATGTTTTATTTGGATGCTCTTTTACGTGATCCTGTAAATTTTTCCTCTGTTGTATCAGATTTCAGGTTGAATAGAAGCTCTGATGTCTGCTGTGTCGGGCCTTTGTTCACCATTTAAGAGGCAGTGAGCGAACTCTTACTATTAACTTACTTCTGACCCCTCAGGCTCCCATAGTGCCGCCCCTTTTGTCCAAATATGGTTACCTCTGGCTCCCAAAGCCAACATAGTGACAACCAAAACATACACTACTGGCTTCAAAACAGCAGCTTAGACACCATTAATTAAATACAGTTTATGGCCAGAACGGACTAAACAGAGTCCAACAGTGTAGGCGCGTTCACTTTCTTGCAATCTGTAACTTCACCACTAGATGCCACTAAATATCCCACACTAGATCTTTAAGTCCTTGAATGTGTGTCAGCATTTCAGCCCCCTAGAGAACTGAGTCATTTGATGCAGCTGTAAAAGAGTACAAACATCTGATTAGTCATAGGAAGGATGTACCATATGAGGGCTGCTTCTTTACTTCCATCTCGTCCCTTTCATTAAATGAAGACTGAATTTTAAGCATCACACTGACCTTCAATTTTCTTCAGTTGGGTTTGAAGGGAAGGTTGTCAGGTGTAAAGCCTATTTTCAGCTGTGAATTATCTATTTAATATGAGTCACAGACAAATGAAATCTGTGACTGCAATGTCCTTGCAATTAAAACAGTTTAATGTTAATAGTTAAACCATTTAGAATAAAACACATTTCTATGGTGGTGGTCACTGATAAACGGTGTCACCAATGCTTCATCTCTTTTCAGTATATTTTTAAAGCAATAACATCCTTTTGTGCAATATGTACTGCGTATATGCATGTAAAAATGTGTGTATATTTTTTGTCTGTGCTGGGGCCTTGTCCTCACATGCGGTAGCAGATGTTTGCTGTTCTGATGTTGAGAGACTTTCATGCATGTGGGGAATGTTATTTATGCATAATTGATTAAATTATACTGCCTACTCATGAATGTGAACACCTGTTCCTTAACCTATAAATGTACACTCCACATACGTTCAGGATGAACTCTGAGTATAGTAAACATTTTTTTAAACTGAGAGTGAGTGTGGATTTTTTTTTTTTTTTGTTCAGGAACAAGGCTATCATTATTCTTCTGTGGCCCATATGTCCAAAGAAACCTGCAGCAGATGCCAGCAGTGCAAGGCCTTTTTCCAAAGCTGCAGGTGGGGTGACGCACCAGTGGTCATGTTGTAGGCTGCATGCCTTCTATTCACTGTCTTTAGCTCAACACAGTTGCTGTACATTCATAAATCCTTTGAGACGTAGCTGATGCTTTGGTTGAGTGGAGAGTCTGAGCGTGTCAGCGAGGGCTCAAAATCATGTTGGTGATTTGTGACAGTGATAGTGCAATCAGCTGTAAGAGTACAGGGGTTGGAGGAGAAAATGCGGCTAGTTAGGGCAGGTGAGGTGGAGAAAACCAACACTCAGAGATCCTCGGTGTGGACGGTTGATAACGGCTTGACATTTATTCTGTAGAAGCAGGTAATTGAAAGGTTACGTTTGCTTGAATAGAAAGTACCATAAGTTTCTGGGCCATAGTAATCAGAAAGAATAAAATTAAATTAGGCAAGGAGGATGTAATTTGTGAACTGAAATAAAAATAAAAGCAACAATTTTCAAAAGCAAAAAGTATTTAAAACAAGCTTATTTTCTTTCGCCAAATTTTAATTGTTTACAATGTTCAAGGGTAAAACACTGTGTATTTAAAACAAAAAACAATGGCTTAGTTAATCCAATGTATTCTTTTATTCTGTTTTTCAGCTTCTATAAATAAAGACTTCTTCATAATACCTCATAACCCAAAAAAATAAATCAAATAAAAGCTAAGCTAAAACCAGTCAGTTCTTTGAAATAAATGTCAAATTATTTATGCACGTATTAAACTAAACCAAAGCTAGACTGAAATAAGATGAAAGTTTAAATAAAATCTCATGAAAATCTGGACACTGAGCAATAATATAGCAATAATCTAGCATGTCTAAATAAATTAGTGTTACAACCTACTTCATATGGTTTCAGCAAATTCCACCTTAACTGAGCAAATAATCATTGGCTCATGTAGACATAGTAAAAATATCTCATTACACAACCCATATCTAATCCGGAAAAGAAACGCTTGTATGTTTTTGCCTGGTTTAGCACAGTACATATAAAATACACTAATGTAGCAAAAGTCTTCAGTGTGTGCTGCCTTGTTAGACGTATTATGTCATTCATGTTGATTGGTTTGGAAATGTGGGTCATTGGAGTGATTATCGTGAAAAGTTGGTTCTAAATTAACAGTGACAGCCAGATATTCAGCACCGTCTTTGGTCAATAAAGCACTTACTCTAAACTAAAGATGTCTCCGTCTTCCTCTCATGACTGACAGCTTTCCTCTGGAGTCACTCACCCAAAATCATGCAGTATTGGTACAATTCCAAAAATCAGCCATAGTTTTACTGCACAAAAACAATCGGGACAGTGTAAATACTGGAGACTAGACTGACAAACTGCGTACTCTGAGGCCATGATGAGCAATTCCATTTTATCTCCTGAGTGAATAGAAAGGGGCAAAGACGAGCTAAATATCAGAAATTCCCAACATAACATTCGTCGAGAAATTAAAAAAAAAAACTATAGAGCACACTTGTCTGCGTCCCACAGTCAAACACAGGTCTTTACAAGTGTGTAATTGCTATGTGACACTTTGGAAGACAGCACAACAATGCAATCTCAAATGAGATTATCTGAATGAGAAAGAAAGGGACATTGTTAGAGGAGAAAGATGTCTCTTCCAGAAAATAATACTGCCTCTCTGTCTGCATTCATGTCACAATTGGAACATCAGTTTACACAGCCATGCCTCCCTATGAGTTGCCCTGAACACTATAACAAGTCTTCAGGGGCAGGAGAGAAGGATGTCACTGACAATTTTATAGAGCGCAAACCATGACTGCTAATGAGTTTTTGGTTGTTGTTTTTTTTTTTTTTACCAGTAGCAAACATAGCAGCTTATTTCATGGACAGAAATCATTTATATAAAAACAAGTAACAAAAAAAAAAAAAAAAAAAAACTATTCTAATTGTTTATCACAAAAAAGTATTTGGGACATTGTTTAGTCAGACATTGTGCTTCATTGTCACTTCTGAATGCACTGTCAAACAAGTTTAATAATTTGCCAGCGTGGTCTAAACAAGGAGACCAGTGGTGTGAGGGCACCTTCACTGACCGCTTAATCAGGTGCTAATTAACCGACACTATTATTTTCTCATCCATAGACCATAATGTCAAACAAGTCTATTTGGAGGATGGTGCTGTTTGGTCCGTACTGGAGGTAATAACTAAACAAGGAAATGACTGTCTGGAAATCAATTTACTTTAAGGAAAAAAAGTTTGTCCCACATATTAAACTGCCATTCAATTTGGTATTATAAGCATTAAGTATAAGCAGTTAAATGAAAAAAAAAAAAACAAGCTACTCAACTCAAGCCCTGGATCTACATGCAGAGCAATAAATACCAAATATTAAAAAAAAACTATTTCTACTCAGCAACTCAAGTGCGTTCATTGGTAGAATGTGACTAAAACTTTTAATCAAACACTATTAATAGGCACAAATTTCAACTTCTTGTACTGAGTCTTGAGTATTTTCACTTATGTCTCAAAGGCCAGTATCTGACTTTTCAGATTAAAAAACCATCACCAGATCAAAAACACAACACTGATGAATAATAGTTTCCTGTACATGATGAGGAAATTGTCATTGTCAATCTGTTTTTTTTAACATAAAAAATATTTATATATTTAAAAAAAAAAAAAAAAAAACAGATAGCAAAAATATATAACTTAAGTTCTGAGCTCATGAATGTAGGAGCAGCATGAATCCAAAAACAGTGCAAAGTCTATAATAATAATAATAGTATTTTACTGCACAAATGTCTACTTTGACCTTTCAAGTATTGCTGATGATACTTTTTATACAACATGAATGAATGCAGAACTTTTAGAGTGTTTTTTACAGTTTAGTGTAGGTACTTTTGCTTAAATAAAGGATATGAATACTTCCAGTGTGTGGGCTGGATGATATATGCATAAATTCATGAACAGGTGTAATGGTTCCCTAAAAACTTTAAATGTGCTTTTCAGCAAAAAGTGGGAGTGATTCCGCAGTCACACTAACAACTGTAGTACAAAACCTTGAACCTGGAATAAAAGATGTAACCGACTGAAAGAAGCCCTGTAGTCGTAATAATAAATATGGAGGCTTGCAGCCTATTCGACCAACATAAATGATTACATAAGCTCTATAATTTAAAGGGGCTATGTGTGGTAGCTGTACTTTCAAACACTAAAAATGGCCTAAAATAACTTTCCATTGAGTTCTGAAGTTATGCCAAAGATGCCAGTGTACTGGATTGTATGTCAGTTTTACAGAGTTTATTTTTTATGTATAATACTGTCCTGAAATGGACAGTTTATTTTGATGTCTAACAATGTTAAGAAATGGACAATGTTTATTTTTGATATGTAATTCAGTAATGAATTGGACAGTTTACTTTTGATATGTGGATTACTGTTATGAAATGGACAGAGTTTATTTTCGATATGTATAAGATTTGTTAAGTTTCTTTGGGGAGCTGACATGGTAATTTATGGTCAGTGAAAAGATTGGGTAAGGGGTCAGAGTATCTGAGCTGGACTTCATCCCACTCCTTAAATACATTTTCTTTTCTTTTTTTATATTGATTTACCATGTTGTATTGGTTTTAAATATTGATATTCAAAATAAACAAACAAATAAATATAACCTGGATGTGTATTTACACCAGAGGTCTCAAACTCATTTTGTTTCAGGGGCCACATTCAGCTCGATTTGGTCTCAACTGGGCCGTACCAGTGCAAAAAACCCCCCATGAAATTATGAAAATACTTTCATAAACTATCCAGACAAACAAGATGTGAATAAACGGGAAAAAAAAACTGAAATTTCTTAAGAAAAATAAGTGCAATTTTAACAATATTATGCCTCAACTTATTATTTATACATGTGCATTATGGATCGGATCTACAAGGACACTAAACACTTAGTAACAGGCAGAAAATTGTTAAAATTGTGCTTAATTTTCTGTTGACATTTCAGGTTGTTCATATTTGTTCAGGTTACTCACATTTCATTGTTGCAGGATAGTTTGTAAATGTAAATATTTTCATAATTTAATGTTATTTTTTACACTAAAACAAAGACAAAAATTGGAAGTTGTCATTATTTATTGGCATAATGTAATATTATTGTCATATCAAACCAAGACGAAAATATGGAGTCGTTATTTTTTGTAGGTTATTCTGTTATTATTTTCCTGTGGATCATATTGGTCTGTATGTGGAAACTGAACTAAAATGAGTTCCACAGCCTTGACTGTGGAATTTTTGCACTTTGCA
>JAPQRP010000024.1:3921542-3933112 GCA_037367295.1 Apogon hyalosoma
TCTGTATGTGGAAACTGAACTAAAATGAGTTCCACAGCCTTGACTGTGGAATTTTTGCACTTTGCAAATTCATCCCACGGGCCAGACTGGAACCTTTGGTGGGCCGCATGTTTGAGACCCCTGATTTACACTGATGGTCTGGGGCTTTATGTAACCACTAGAGGGAGGAGTGAGTCACTTTGCTGGTCTCATAAGGTGAGAAAAACTAATGCCACCAGGCCTTTGTGATCAGAAGCAATAAAATCTAGGATCACTGTTGTTGTTATCACCACTGGACAAAGCTCTAAATGAAAACAATGAAGCCTGATGCTGAAATTACAGTGTTTCTTCTACACAGTTGTGTTTTGCTATGAGGCGTATGGAGGTATAAAGTCATTATGTGATGTTATTATCTGTCTTAAGTTCAGTGTGTGTTGATCTACGGTTCAGAATAAACTGTGACAGTTCTGACCTTGTTTGAATGATTCTAAACAGATCTTTAGTGCAGAACCATGCAGATAACTGAGATTGTTGGATTTACTGTTGCTGTTTTCAGTCTAAAACCAGAACCAAGCTAATGTAAACTATCAGCTGACACAGCACATGAAGAATATACGAAACACATAATTTAACCAACTGTCAAAATAAGCAGCTAGTTTAGTTTGAAGAAGAGAACTTGATGATACGATAATACAGACATGTATAAACAGTGAGCTTTGTACTTTCTTCAGTGAGTGATACAGTCTGTTTAATTATTATTATTTTGTTGGGGGGTTTTGGTAGAACTAAGTGTGTTCTTGTAGGTGACTCGCCCCTGCTGGTGAGACTTCGGAGTATCGATACTACATAAAAACCCCTTTAAAACATCCAGTGGTATAATTGTTGTTTATCCAAACACGTGACAATAATGAGCCCTGTGAACAACAGTTTAATTTGTGTTTCTTCATGTCACATCATGCAATAATTTAGTCTGAAGTGCAAATTGATCAGTTTCCATTAGGACGATGACATGCTTTAAGTGATCTCTGTGAATGCCAATAATAGATCAATACTTGACATAGTTCATTGCCACTGTGCTTCCTGTCTCACTAAATTTGTCATCTTACAGCATTTACAGCAGCTAGTCAGGCTACTTGAAGCTCACTTTGATCACGTTGCTGAGTTTATCACATTAGACTGGTGTTTTCGATATAAATGTCAACAGGACCTTTGACCTCTGAGTCACTGTGCAGGAAGACACAGTGGCTGCACAAGGTCACCTTTCCAGCTGTTCTGTTGTCTGTTTAATTACTGATGCAGCATAAATAAAAATCATTATTAACATTGTAAATAACACCAGAAGCAAAGCTATGAGGACCTTTTGTTATTGCATAAATGAACCCTATTTTTCACTGCATAGCGAGTCTTACCTCTACCGGTGTGACCAAGGTGCTATTAAAACAGGAAACAAAGACATCACATGTTTTCTTTGATAACCGCGTATTTATGAAGTCAATCTGAAAAGGTGTAATTTTCTGAGAGCCGCAAAGTCATTCCACTTAAAATATTAGTATCAGTGAAATGTTAATTTGGTCAATTACACTTCTTTTCATGGTGTTTTTTTAGCTATGTTTTTAAATTATCTGATAAAATCATAAAGAGGTACAACAGTTTTTTTTTCCTCCACCTGTCGTCTCAGGGAACTTCCAAGCTTTTATAATACCCAGCAGGAGAACAAAGACGAGTAAGAAATCAATGTAATTGAATGCTGTGTGGTCACGGTGATTGTGACTGCGAATACTATTCTTTAATGTCCAAAAAGCATAGCATACAGCAGCAGCAGCAGCAGCAACATCCTGTACGTACATAAACCAGGGGCTGCAGAGCCGGACCAAGAACAAGTCTAGATCACCAAAATCTGATGATAGAAGGTTTTTTAGACAAAACCTGTGATGTGGAAAATGGCAGGGGAGATAAAGAGACGAATAGCTCATTGTGAGACCATAGTCGCTATAATGTCAGGGTTTGATGTTGCTCATTAGGCTAGTAATGATTTGTGGATGGATTGTAGGTGTGGGAGCTGCGTCTCATTTGGAACCATACGCTGGCAGCCCGAGTACTTCAGACACTTGTGTTTACTGAGAGCTGCTTTATTGCTCCTAATGTCATAATTTACATTCTGCTAGTGGATCCTAATGGATCCAACATACTGTATTTTCCATTCTTGTTTAGCTGCATAATCAGTGGAAATGAAGGTGTCCTTGTTTTGATCATATAGCGCTGTGTGACTGTATTATCTACGACTGTATCATTAGTAACTCTCACTAATACTCTCATGATGTCATGGCTGTTGTAGGGTTTGGCTTCATGATGGAACATTTTTAGCAGGTGGCTCACAAACGCTTTGCCTGGATGTGTCATTGTGAGGATGTGATTCTCTGCCACACAGTTTGATTTCCAAACAGATACTGAACATCTGTCACAAATTCTCAGCAGCATGACAGCGCGATTACAAAATCTGTCAATATCTCAGTAACAGTTTGCAGTATTTATAAGCCACGTCACATTTTGGCGCTACAGCGTGCAAGATTTCCATTTAAAAACACATTTGTTTTATCAGTGAAAATCAGGCTTCCATCCAGGGTTACTGAGACCACACTGATTAACTTCTTTCACACTGCTTAAATTCTGGTGTTGTCACAGAATTAACAAATCAAAATTTGTGTAAAAAGGCTTTGCTAATCAGCAGCAGTACTTCAGTGAGACAAACTACAATGTTTCCAATGCCAGCAATGATTTTTTTTTTTTTACCCCTCTTGTCACTTTAAAGCAATCACAGACACACCAATATACATGTTTAATGTATAGTTTAATGACTTCTTAAGAAATGATTTCCTGGTAGTGAACTTTAAATTGTCAAAATACTTACCTGCCGCTACCATTTGGCTTCATGCTCACTGCCAAATATACCTCTGAGCAACATGAATCCTTCTATTATATGTTTACTGCAGCATCTGCAGAGTTGTCAGCTTATGACAAGATCCAAACAATTTCCAGGGGAGCAGGAGTCCAGGTGGGGACGTATCTCTTATTTTGCCTCTTATTGTACAGCCTATGAATTTTTTGAGTGTGCATCATGGTGACGTGACGGAGTCCTTGGCATATGAAATCATATGGAGTTTAAGCCCCAAGGCTTCCTGCTCTAGTCCTAGTCCTTTTCCCTTTGACATTAAGACCGGAACATGCTCTCTCAGAGGAAAAGCCTGGCTTTTGCTTTTTAATGAAAGGTGTTCATCATCACCTTGTCAGCAACAGTGTGTGACTACGACAGGTTGACGCCACTTAGTCTCCCCAAGGGAAGCTTCTACTGTCAGCTAGAATTTGCAATCCTGCCATTTTACCTTGACACACGAAACAACCAGGACAGGACAAGAGTGCGAGGCCACATAATGGGCCCTCCAGTTCTTCTCCTTAAAAAGAGAATTGGATGGCATTTGTGTCTTCGTGAGTCCTTAGTTGCATCTTGTTCCTCTGTGCTAGTCACTCTGTTTTTACACCAACACATGAATCAGAGCATTACATTCACCGTCATTCATCACATCACGATCCTCGAAAGGCCCTCAAAGGTCAGTTTAGCGGAGATGACCGGTCTCTCCCTTGGCTGCTACGAGCGAGTGCCTTTGCTTTGCCCCAGTTCCTCTGCATGGCTGCGCCCTGATCGCAGGCGTAAGGGGGGTTACGGTAATGCTAGCTGACATCCTGAGAAGCTGTGATTGCTTAGAGGGCTTTGTGGGCGGGCTGGGTTGAGGGTGTGGGCGGCGGTGGCGATGGAGGGATAGGGGCCATGTCTCACAAGGACCTTTAACAGCCTTTTAAAAGCTCTGAGAGGGCCGGCCTGACGCCAGCCACTCACAGGAGTGAAATTGCTGACAGAGCTAAAAAGAAGGGAGGGCGACGAGGAGGAGGCAGACGGGAGTACGCAGTTCCTGGAATGCCTCTGAGTTTATTCTGTGGTCCTGTGATCCCTGCGATGCTTGAGACACACCGTAACCTTAATCGCCCTCACTGTAGTCACTGTGTAATTACAACCATTCGCACTAAATAATTCACCAAAAGCAACCGCTGAAATAACATCCAGTACTCATGGAATGCACTTCTCTGAGCTGTTCCACTGGAGCCTATTACACTACTTTAGCCTCAGTCAGGTCAGCCTGGCCTCTGAGATTGAAACATTCTGCATTACAATCATATGACCTGCTACTAGTCATAGGGAGCTCACAGAGAGCTGTGGAGCTGTAAAGGTTTGACTAAATTGGTTAATACTATGCTCTGTACCGCTGAAATTTGTGTTTCTTTGGACAAATCATCACCAGATGGAGAGAGGACATTAATACCCGAAAAGAACAGTAAAGTCCTGGGAAGCTTTATTACACTCATTTCTTCAGTAGCTCTCTCAGACTTCCAGTTGTGTGCTATATTTCATCTCTGCAATGAAGAATGAGTTTTCTGACAGTGAACATGAGAAATGCAAGAGACTCAATGGGCACGGCTGGAGGGGGCCAGCCAACCCACAGAAGATCACAGCAGTGGCAATGAATGCATCAGAAAACACTGCTGTAGGCGAGCATAAGTCAACAGTGCCTAATGTGAGCCTTTGGTATGCATGATGTTAAATAGATTGTGAAAATGCTCTTTTCATGACTAAGATGGAGCTTTTCATTAATCCCAGAGCTGAACCTGCCTCCGCAAAACAACGAGCATCCCTCGCGGGAAAGACAAAACACCCACGGTGGGCTAGAGGGATCTCAGAAGAGCTCTTATACAGCTCATGGACTCGCTCGCTTTGCATCTGCCCCCTTAGTTGTATCTGTGTGTGCATTGTGTGATTTGAATGTTTGTAGATATATGTTATACGTCACACATATAGTGTGCTGTAATAAGTGTGTGTCTCCTTTAGCGTATACCATTTTGTGTGCGTGCCTTTCATCATCATGTACATATGCTTTTGTAATCTGTGTGTAGGAGGATGTGCTTGAGACAGATATTCACAGAACTTAAATCATATTCTGCCTTTTTATGTGTATAAGCGCAGCAGTTGGTCAGAGGAGATATTGTAGCTTTCTGATTTTGTTTTAGGATGATTCTGATAATTATAAAAACATGTTGAGGATTAAAGCAATGGCATGAAGATTCAGGAAGCATTCACATGTGTCTACGTTGATAAGTCTGATCAAGGTACTTTGTATGCACTACAATGTGAGAAAAAGCTACAGAAATAACTCAAGCATCTGAGTTTAACACAGATTCCGCTCCCTTTGTTCCTTATACCATATCTTCTACCATCCTTTCTTCCTTAGCTCTACTTTCCAGAAATAAAGTCAACATTAAAAAAAAAAAAAAAAAATGAATAGGTGCTAAAAGCAAACAAACTTTCATTTTCAGAGTTGCGATTCAGAATGATTATGAAATAAACTGGGCAATGTCAGCATACATTTACGCCTCTGCATGTATGACTGCACAGATGATTGCAGGTTCTGCAGCTCACTTTAATAAGCCAATGCCACTAGTAGCTGTAAACAGCGCACCATGGCTTCAAAATAAAACAGGTTTCACTGTCAAACTGTCATTCTGTCATGCTTTGTTAAAAAGAAACGAGAGACAGTTTAATCAACCGTTGCGAAGTTAAATGAATCACCATAGGACACCAGAGGATTCAGACTTTGCTTTGGTGCCCATGGACGTTAATACTAGGGCACATCAGCCGTATAGCAACTATAAAGCTCCCCTCGTGTTCTGTCGATTCTCCAGAACCTGCACCACACTAATCTCATCGCAGCAACCCCAGCAATCTATTTCCAAGCAGAGCCATTTTTTGAATCATTCCTCCCAGCCTGCAGTGTGTGTCTATGGGAACCACAGCCGTCCCCAGGTAACAGCCCAGGCATCCATTTGTAATGCTGACGTCTGAGCCAATAATTGTGCCCCTTTATACACCTATGTTGATAAGTGACAGGTGTGTAGGAGTCTTATCTGCTACGGGAAGAGTCACCTTACATACAAACTAACCTAAATCCTGCATGTGCTGTAATTAAAAACAAAGGTGGAGACAACAATTCCAATCCAATACAGTTTTTGTTAAATTCAGCAAATATCTTCTCACTATCGACCAGCTGTCTGTTCAGTGTGTGCGCAGAAAAAAATACAGTAACTATAGACAACATTGGCTCTATAAATGAGAAAAAGTGGACTGGACCAAACCGGTATCGATGTATTTCTCATAAATTGCTAATTCTACCTTTAAAGTGTTTTTCATGGTGTAACAATTGCGAGTGAAGGAAGATAACTGAAAGTAGAGCATCTCCACTATTTCATTACACTGTGAATTTGACAGCCCAAATTGAGATCCACACATCGAGCATGTTATCTTACATTTAAGATTATAGTTTAATGCACCACAGGTATCCTGACTTCTCTGCTTGCATTGGGTCCACAACTAACACGTCTGTATTGATACGTGGACTATCAAGACTAATGAAAATCCAACTAAAGCATGCATTCACACAGACATAATGACAAAACATGCACTTTAGATAATAAAGTAGAATCTGAATTTGACAAGAACCAGAGTGACAGAAATGATAAAACTGCCCTTCTAGGTTATATTTGAGAAGAAGCTCACCTGAGAAGAGATTTCAAGAGAAAGTGAGCACAAACATTGAAGGGATATATAGTGTTTAATGCAGCGTGAGCACAGTGGACTCGTGCCTCTGTCCGGCTACACCCACATTCAGAGGTGGAAAGAACATCGAAGCAGAAACATTGCCATGATGTTAAATTTTACTCGAGAAGCCTGCTCCTCCACTGATCTGAACCCGAAGTTTTGTGTTAATTACTTAGAAGCACCATATTTTTGCAGTGTGGAAAGGTGGCAAAAAGGGGGAGAAATTCTGTCTAAATATGTTTTTGCAATAGCTCCTACTTGACAGCAGCTTGTTTTTTTATTATTTCATTATGCAGGTGCTAAACAGCGGGAGCAATGAAATCAGCAAACATTACACAACAGTCCATGAATAGCAGGGAAAGGAATCACAGGTGATGGTTGGGGGAATAGGAGGCGACACTTAGCGGTAACATCAACACTGTCGCCGAGCTTATCAGTCAGACTTCTCAGCTCAGGGATCATTCGTAATTGTCGCACTTTGGATGGAGAAGGGGAGGAAATAAGCTCAACACAAGAGTCTGCAGCTCCCCCTTTATAGCAGCCATAATTTCATGCCAAGAAATTAATCCTATAGCAGGCACTGCCATATGAAATATATTGTCTTGGAACTGTTCATGTCTATATGTTAATGCAGTTTATTAATGTAAAAGAGGTGAGGGGAGGAACTGAGTTACTTTGGGGAAGCTGAGGATTGTGGGTGGAATGAAACATGGGAAATTGGTAAAGACCAGTGTATATTCTATGCACTAAATAGGTCGCAGCCAGCCCATTTGTTAACTCACTTGTGGTTTAATGAATTCCTGGCTCTACTTTTATTGTGTCTAACGTAAAATTAGGTTTCGCTTTGATTACAAAAAGGTCAAATCTCTTAATAAAGCAAAAGCATGCATGGAGGAGCACATACACGTAAATGGTAGTTGATGCTGAATATGAATCACCACGTCTTGTGTCTGACTCCTGGTCAATGTGGCCTTTGTTACATGTCATTTCCTTCAGCCATTCCCTGCCCTTGTTTCTTGCCTCTGTCCACTGTGCATTTACAGTAAATAAAGCCACCAAAATGAAAATATTTTTTTCAAAAGATTCATCTGTCTAGTCTACTTTTCTGCTATAATTAGTTGCTCCCCAGGCAGGATTCTCCAAAATGCTTTTTGACAGCCACTAGAGGAGACACGTGACTGTTAATTTCCAGCAAATATGGGCTTGTGGGTTCTTCAATTCACTCAAAACGCTGCAGTGTTTTTGTTTGATTTTTTGGCAGCAATGCATGTTGGGCTGTTGAGGCTGATGCATACTTGCCTTAAGTTGTTCTACACTGTAAAACATGCTGCAGAATTTGTCTGTGAAAGACGTGCTTTTTTTTTTTTTTGCTGTTTTCAACAGGCAGGGGGTGTTTGGGGAGAAACTGGAGCTCACATCCTGACTCCTGTAGGTTTTAAACGCAACATGGTTAGAGCTGGTTGTGGTTTGGCTGGAGTATCACTAAAAACATTGTGAGTCATATTTTTCACATCTTTGCAGATTTTTTTCTGTATTAAACCAAGCCCTGGTATCTTCCACTAACCCTAATCAGAATGGAAATCAGCTTTATTGGACAACTTTGTGCACAAAAACAAGAAATTTGTATATAGCCTTACTTCTATGTATTATAGAATAAATATATTTATGAAAATATGGAATAAAAACAAAAAACAAAAACACACAGTGAAAAATAAATATTTTTTCTACAAAAACAGCGCACATCATGTGAGACCAAATAGCATGCAGGCAATACTGGAAGTATAAAAACCAATAGTGCAGTATTAAAGGACAATAGTGCAAATGCAGAATTGGTGCAAATTTACATGAGGTATATAGTGGTATTTACTGTAACCAATTACAGTTACTGCTTAACATAAAAAATCTATAAGTACTTGCATATTGAAATAATTTCTGAGATACATCGTTAAAGGTATTTATAACACCGTGTCACTGATATGCACACATATACGTAAAAGTTGATTAAAACTTATATTTGTGTCATATGTAGAAGTGTTGATGTAAATGTATTTTTGGTTGAAAAATGTTGCTATTGTATGTATCTACGATTTGCAGAAATGCACTTTGAGCATTTTACTTTGGTGAATGGGTTATGTTCCTTTCATATTTCAGTCAAATATGAGTGCACTCCAGAAGCAGCCAGTTCTTTGACACACAGAGTCACAGAAGCCCATTTATATTTCTGCTATTTTATGTAAGGACTTTATTTCCTTTCTGTCAATACATATTATTGTGATTTGCTTATTGTAATACAATTATGTGCATGTATTATACATGTATTTCGGTTTCCAGCTTCTGAAATCTTGTGTGATTTTTCTTGTAAATCCCAATAAAATCTTCCTATAATTCTCAGCAGATATTCTTGTACTCACTGAATGAATAAATGGACACAAGCCCGGACGGACCATTAAATGAGTCTGAGTACATTTGAATGGAACTTTGTGACAGACTCACAGACAAAAGGCAAGATGCTCTCGGACCCTAGTGTAAGATAATGTGTATAATCCACTGCAGAGATGTTAAGTGCACTCATTTCACACTCCATTTCACACAACGCTGCCCTAGGTAGGATCTGTGTGTATGATGACTCAGGAAATGCACTACATCACTCTTCTGGACTCTTCTGTTGTTTTCCTCCATTGTTCATAATTTGAAATCCAATGGTTTCTCTACACTGTTTCAAAGATAATGAATGTGAGCAGAGTCTGTGTTATGTATGAAATTCATACTAGTCAGTGCATGTCAATATTTTGCTGCAGATGACACCGAAAGATGTATTAGCGACATTAAAATGCAATTTGAGAATCTAATTGTTACCTGTTGCTTTGTTCTAAATTTAACCCTAACACACAAGGCTAGAAATAGTATAACCACATGAAATGATAGTCTGTTTATATGTAGTGTTCTCTTACAAGGACAAACTTTACATTTCCGTCCATCAGTCTAAAAATAGGACATCCCCATTGAGTGGCCGTGTTGCATTTCAATACATACTATATGATATTGAATTAATTCATTGGCATTGCATATTGAAGCTTGTGGAAAGTCATAAGATAATATCGAAATACTGTAAACACGTACGATGCATATATTTCAGCATCAGAGAAAACTCCAGTCTGTTAATTGCTGAAATGTAAAAGGATGAGAAATGTTTATAAAGTGATGGTACTCACAGATGAACAGAGAGAGTGTGTGTTGCATATCTTTTTATATGTCTTCATATATAGGTGTGGGTGGGCTTGTCTGTTGCATTCAAATGCAAATGCATAAGAGCTGGAGTTACTGCAGGGATTTCTGTTCATTTAGGTATTTACCCAATTATTTCCTTTCAGATTTAGCAACCTGATTTTTTTTATTTTTATTTTGGAATGCTGTGTTTGTAGTGTAGCCATGTTTTTCATTTCCCCTTTACTATGGGATTGTTTGGAAAACCTCCCCTGTGAGCAGATGGCGTCTGCCGGGAGGAGAAAGAAGCTGGAACCTGAGCTCTGTACACTGCACACACATTTCCCATTTCCAGCAAAAGCCTTTGTAAAGGGAACAACAGAGGTCTATTGGGAATTTCGCCACGGGTCTGTTTTGGGAAACAGTGCACACGTTTGTTTATTGCAGTCTTGCTCTCGGATTCACGCAGCAGCTACAGTAAGAGATGTGGAGTGCCTGATATCTCTCTGCAGACTGGAAAACAGGATCAAGCTTTCCCTCTCATGGAGTGATTTCAATCACTTTGATCACTGTGGTTTCCTTCAAGTGAATGTGATGTGTTCATTATACCGCACTGCTAACAGAATGAAATGTAAAGAAGCATTTGTCTCCTTTGAGGGCGCTAATCTACAGTACACTGGTGTGTCCTCGTGTATTATTAAGCATGAGGCAATGCTCCAGTATTTCCACTGCTTAAACTCTGGCCCATGACATATTAAAGAGAACTTAGTAGCAGGCAAAACCAGGGGTCTTATGCTGAGTTTGCACTTGCTAAACTAACTCAGAGGACAAGATAAGCCAGCCAAAGCTCAGGAAAGTAAATCTAAGGCTGTTTGAATAAGCTCTGCACCTTTCTGCCAACTACAATCTACACTCCGCCTATTCCTCCCGATCTCTCTCTGGGGGAGATTTCTTAAGCATGCTTTGTAGCTAGATCCAGGTAGGCTATCAGTCACTGCAGTTGTGAAGAACATGCCAACAAGAATAACCCAACGTAAGACATAAAATCTATCTCCTGGGAGCTCAGAGGCTGGACAAGATTGAATTAAAATCTCTCTTTTGCTGAGTCAGACTCTTTAGATAATTACCCACTGATATGAGGAACATTTCCCCTCTTGGCTGTAAGTTCAGAGGGAATGCAGACAATGGCATATTTGGCTGCAATCATACCAGCCCCCCCACTACGAATTGAAGCTATGAGAGTAAGATACCACAAAGCTAATCTTTAGGCCTGCAAAAAAAAAAAAAAAAACAAAGAAAGAAAAGGCCTCAGGGAGTACACCAATATGGAAGCAGTGTTAATACTGTGGCTTCTTTGTGTGTTAGGTATCTCTGCTTGTTTATAATCCTTGACCACTACCTCCAGCCCTGTTTTAAATGCCAACAAATAGCTCTCATGCAAATGAAGCATAATATACATTCCTGTCAACACAATAATGGCCTTGAAGTAACAACCATGCATGCCTAAGTAACCTATTAAAGTTTGCTCCTGGGTACACAGTAGCAGTCTCACATCAGCAGTTCTAACACTGTCTCCAATCTTGCTTCCACTGCCAGGAGGCTGCACATCTGCACAGCACAGTGACTGACAATCGATGGTTCACACCCCGCGTCCTGGGGGGGGGGGCGGCGGGCGGGGCGCGGCGGC
>JAPQRP010000024.1:3947521-3962814 GCA_037367295.1 Apogon hyalosoma
GACAGACAGACAGACAGACAGACAGACAGATAGATAGATAGATAGATAGATAGATAGATAGATAGATAGATAGATACAGAAGGTGAACTTCTAATCTAAGGATCTGTGGGAAGAAACTTGAGAGTGAATACAGGTAAATAAGATAAGAAGACAATTGTATTGATCACTTGTGGGAAATCGGATTGTTGTGGCAGTAAAAGCGATGAGACTTCAGTAGAGAAAGACAAATGGAATATATGAGATGGAAAAGAAGCAATAAAATGCCACAGATACTATAAGGAATCAATAAAAAGAGTAGGATTGTTTAAAGGACCATAATTGCAATTTCTAGTGCATTTTGACTAGATGTTAGTACTGTCAGGAAAATCAGCCTGAAAATATCATGCAAGTCATCATTACTGAGTCGTACTATGCCAGTCATTACATTTATGATGAGAAGCATCATGGCTGTCACTGATGTTTTCTGCCTACTTATGCACTCTGTAATTAGTAAGTCAGTGAGGATGTGTGGTGTCCCTGGACGGAGCTGTGAACGAGCTCCCTTTTGTGCTTTGAGCTCTAAAAAAAAAAAAAAAAAACCACGTTATCTGCAAAACCACACCTTTGTTTTTGGTCCCATACACCATCAAAGTGCTGCAAACTGAGGCTGCTTGTTTTTCTCAGTGGTTATTTATCTGATAGCCAACATTTCCAAAACATATATATATAAATCTTTTTTTAATACTGTGTTTAACTCCTGGTTTAAATAATACCATAATTGAATTAATATTGTCTGAAAAGAGATTAAATCAATTCGTTGAGTTGTCATTTATTTATTTTCTGTAATTAACATGTTTTAACATTAGTTGACTTTTGGGAGCTTTAGATAAGAACAAGCAGAGACAAATGTTTAGAACTGAATCTATTTTGGCAATATTTACTTCTAAACACATCAAACAAACTCTTATTGCACACTTTGGGAAGCAGATCCTATGAATAGAATATTACTGGACACCTACAGTCAAATCAGCCAAAAGATGGGACTGAAAGCTGAAGGTAAGCTGAAGTAGACAACACATTTAAAAAGAAATATGTTCAAAGTTTCTGTTTCAGTCATATCCCAGAGAAATATTCAGATATGCCCTGTAAGACAATGAAAGAGGGCTGTATGCAAGAGAAGGAATTAAGAAACTCAAGTAAACTGCAGATAAGGATGATTCTGTGGATTTCTACTGAGTGAAATAGAAACCAACATCATCTCTCATTCTTAGTTTTAAAGTTTGTTGATTCAAGCTTTAGTTTACTCAGGGCTGCAGTGGGTTCTAAAGTCATGTGCAGTTCTGTTATTTAGCTATCTCAAGAGAATGCTTTGTTAACACCTACACACCTTCAGCTTAACATATCTAAGACCAAAGACAAAAACAATGCCAATGCACTTAGTGACAGTCCCGAGATATTTGTACAATGACACTTGCTTAACAGTTTGTCCCTTAATGACAGTACATCTGACTCCACATTGAATTTCAACCCTCCTGGAGATCCAGGAAAGTAAAAGTTTTGGCTTTTTTATATTAAATAATTGTTCTGATTGGAAACAGCATAATGTAATTTTTTTTTTCAGATTTATTTGTTATTATTGTTATTTTTTTATGGAATGTTATTTTCAGTGGATAGTGTGTTTTTTTAGTACACCCCTACAGAGGACAAAAATGCATTGCTGCGTCTCAAGGGGTTAAGAAAAATCGTCTCCGAAATACCATTTATGTTGTCAATATTAGTCATTTCAGTGATGCTGATTTTAGGCTGGTTTTCTCTTGAAATGATACTTGAGGTTGTTTTTATAGTTCAGTGAAATCTTACTGAACAAAGCAGCTCTGAAAATCATACTGTTTCAGATAGTTTTACTTCAGCGTACTGAATTATTATATTTATATACTTTGTATGTGGGAACAAAATATCAGCAGTAAATAACAAAGCTACCTCAGCTTAGCAAATGATCTCCTGTATCATCAATAATGAAAACAATGTAATAAAATTGTGTTTGTCTGCACAAGTTGTCCTGTTTCCACATCAATAAGACCATGATGACACTCTTTTATTGTGCTTTTATCGACTTGATTTATCTTTTTCACTTGTGCCATGGTTTGGAAACCTGCCCTTGAAAGAGAGGAACTCAATCAGATCATCAAATAATCTAGTCAGCTGATTGGAAAGTCACAGCTGTGCCTGGAGTCCCTGTATACCAAACAGTCCTAGCAGCTCGCCAGCTCCATCTCTAATGATGACTCCCATCCTGTAAGTGAGTGAGTTTCAGCTCCTGCCAAACAAATGGAGATTCACAGTCCTGAGAGATAAGACCACGCGCTACAGGAATAGTTGTGTTCCTGCTGCAGTTTCTCTTTTAAACAAGTCTAGGTGCACTTTTATTATATTATCTATTTCAGACTGCAGACTGACCTGGTTTTAACTTACAGTTGCAATCAGAATTATTACTCTGCAAATTAGGTTTATTGGCAAAATGTACAGCAAACTAGCAGCTATTTGCAATAAGATTTAATATTCAAGATTTAAAGATTTTTCAATGTAAATTCACTAGATACATAGGACATACAGAGAACTGAGGTACTGTTTCTCTTTCACATTGTTATTAAATACTATGTATATATCAAATTTATTTACAATAACAGTTGTAGAGAAATACAGTAACAGCTATGAGGTGAGAAGGTGCATAATGGAACATAACAGTAGCAGATAATAAACAAATCAATCAAGAATCATTTAAATAGCTCAACTCAACTGTATTTATTGTCTCTTGCATCATGCTTTTGACAGATTTTATTGGTATTTCAGTGTTTTGTTTTGGGTTTTTTTTTTGTTTTTTTTTTTTTAATTTTTGCTTTTAAGTGTCCACATCAGTCCTGTATTTAAATGTCTGTGTGAGATTCTCATTCCTACTAATGCAGAACAAATCTACTTATGAGTACTAATAACGTAACTTTAAACCTTAAAAAATATAGGTGTTTTAAGTCAAAAGGGATACTACAGTTTGTGTTGCATCTCAGGTGATGTTATTATGACACAAGTATGGTGTTGATGTGCCAGTGACAATCCGCAGTAAAAATAATCGCATATAATTCTCCTAATTCTCTTTCATATGACACTGGTGAAGTCAGATAAGCCTGTGATGACGCATCCTCCCATTTTAGTTCCATCATATTTGGATCAGTTTGGAGGATCATGCTGGCGCTGTCCATTACCTGCGGTGCTGAAAGTGATGCTCCACACATCACACATCTCATGTATGCTGAAATACTGTTTTCGTATTGTCATCCGGAAACTCTTCAAACTAAGTTGACAGAAACTTGGATTTATTTCAGTTTTTAACAAGTAGCCGTGGAAAGCGAGTCAGAGCCCAAAGTGCTAGTTTGCTTCACCGGTTTTGAGCGTGGTGTTGCGTTTTCCTTGTAGCCGTTGCCTCAATTCTTCAACATTAGTTGAGTGAATTTCTTACGCTGGACGAGCTATTAAAGGTTAAATTACGTCGTGGGCGTAGCGGCTCCTTGTAATGGCGACCGTGCCGTAGATGTGCCTAGGTTTTTGAAAATGAAGCGGAGAAGAAGTTATTTCTTTTAAGAAAAACGCCGAGGTTCCCCAGAGGAGGACTTTGCGTCTGTAAACGTCATCTTTATAAGAGGTAAACGTAGCTGTACTTGTGAACTTTTGTGCCCCCGAAATGATGAAGCTGAAGTCAAACCAAACCCGGACGTACGACGGGGATGGCTACAAGAAGCGGGCCGCCTGTCTGTGCTTCAGGAGCGAGACTGAGGAGGAGGTGAGTCCGGTGATGTTGCAGTCTGGAAGGCCCGGCTAACTTTAGCCCTCGTAGCTGCTTTTAGTGTATCCTATGTTTATGTACCAATATATATATCAACGCTACTGTGGTTTGATGCCAGCTGGTAACGCCGACACACTAGTTACTTTAGCCTCTTGTCGCCTCTGGAGAGGACCTGCATAACAATTACTTTTCAGATCTTACTTACCTAAGTGTTATGTAAGCCTCTTTAGCAACATCGGTTTGGCATAGCCAGTTACACTTGGAAACAACCTGTTAGCTACATGCTAATATTAGCATCATGCTAATGTTAGCGTGCTAACTAGCCGTGTGGCTGCCCTGGGCAGCCGGCTCTCGGCCAGCGACCACAGCCCAACCTGTGATCAGTGGGGACGGCAGTCTTTTGATCAGCTGGCTACAGAAGTCACTGTTTGGCTTTCCAAACTGAAATTTGCCCACGTTAGAGACAAACTGGGGCACAGTAATTGTTAGTGATAACTATGTTAGCGTTAAGCAACTGGTATTGCTAGCCAACACTGGTAGATAGCTATGCTAGCAGTAGCTAGCAGTAGGGAACGCTGGACCTGTTAACCGGCTACCTTAGATTTCTAACGCCTACATGGGGTTACCGTATAGTTTATTATATGTAACACAAATAATCAAAGCGTCTCATAATCTCAATGCAAACTCTGAACCTGATTTGTCGTGTACAAATATCCCCACGTAGTTAACAGAACTGTATATTGGCCACAGCCGCTTCTTAGTTCGCTCTCCCATGAAAACCTATAACACCAAGTAGCCTGCAAAGGGTTATTTCAGATCAGACGCGATTTGTAAAGCTGGTGTCCAGTCAACAACACAAACAAAGATGTCTTTGTTGTAGAAACATTTGACAAGGGGTGGGGACGAGTTGAGACTAATTCCTGAAAAGTAGATGCAAGATTGTGAATAGCAAGGGTTGTTGATTACGGAAAGCCATCTATGATCAACACTTCCTTAGAAACTTTTACCAGAAACTACAGTCTAGAAGGTTAGCACTGAGCCAAGCCTTGGGGTTTCATCCACAGATTTGCAGGAAAGCATGTTCACTAAGTCATACTTGAGTCATTAAATAGTTGGTATAATCTGTTTGCAACCACATAGGGAGTCTCCAAAGGTGTAAACATGCTTGCTATACATTATCCTATCCTAAAATCTGCAGTGATTTTAATGAGAGTGTGATTAAATCTCATTGTCAGAGTTAACAGGTTGCTGTTCAGCCTCAAAATCCAGTTTGACTCTCACTAACACAGCACTGAGCCCAATTGTTATGGCTAAACAGTATTGATGGTGATTTGTTGCAGGTGCTGCTGGTGAGCAGTAGTCGACATCCTGATAAGTGGATAGTTCCTGGAGGGGGAATGGAGCCAGAGGAAGAGCCCAATGTTGCTGCAGCTCGAGAAGTGTGTGAAGAGGTGGGTTCTGTTTGAGAATAACTTGTATATTCAATTTAGACTTGCATAGCAGATCTCTTTATTCGTTCTCACAGATGTTGTCAGATTCCAATGTGGCCAACTTGGCCTGAGCCTTATCCGTGTGTGAAACTTGCAGCCAGGAATTTTGTTCTGAGAATTTACTTCCATTTGTAGTGAAGCACATTATAGGTTAACAGAAGTATTGTGTTTCATTTCTATTAAATCATGTCTGTATATAACACTGGGCCTAATACCTTACTCTCAAAACCCATTTCGTCAGTGTAGTCATCCTGTTTTCATGGACAGAGAGGCAGAGCCTAGCAACATGTAAGCTGTATCATGGCATCATGTTACATAGCAGTGTTTAGGTGTCAAAGGAGATTACACTGAGATTGAACACTTGCTGTCCAGTGGTTGCATTGCAACACTATCCAATCTTACAACACTTTGAAATAAAAGAAAGGAGTGGGATTTATTTGTTTGATCTATTTTTATAGCTGTTGCGTTGTTACTGAGGTGTTTTGAAGGACAAGACATGGATTTTTGTTTATATATGCACTAGGGATGGAGGGTATAAATTAGGAAGCTGCTCTAAACTTATTGGAAATCAGTACTGTGTTCAGTCCCTTTAATCAGTTGTTCTATCAGTGTTAAGAGTGGTAACATCTCTGGGGCATTATGATTTGAATTGTGGCAAGTGAAGGAATTGAATATCACCCGGCTGTCGGCCCTTGGCAGGCCACTGACCATATAAAGCCTATTCTCTGTCTGTGATCCATCACACTGACAGATGCTGATATCATCCCTTATCCTGGCTCCCTCTGTGTGGTAGCTTTGGTGGCTGCTGGAGTATGCAGTGTGCCAACCCATTTTCACGTGGCCAAAAGCAATATCACATCACATCTGATGTGTGTAAAAAGTGCTAAAAAGGCTGCATTCAGGAACTGTGGTGACTTTGAGTGATGGTCAATACATCACCTCTTACACTGGCTTCCTAAGCTTCTTATTGGACGGTGGTGTAACAGGACATATCCTAATCCTGACAAGCTTATTCTGATGACCGTATGATCAGCGAGTCAGCGATTATGCTTACTGTTTTGGAGTCTTGCCCAGCATGACAGTGCAGAGACAGGATTCAGGAACAGGCCAAAGGTTAAACAGGGCTTCTCTGTCTTGCTGATCTAATGCCTGTTACAGCCCAGCCCTGTGCCAGTAAGACACCGTAACTTTTCCGTAACTTTTAGCCTCGATGCTGTGCATCCTCTTTGTAGTTGATGACCAGTAGTGTTGTCAATTACATGAAAGCCTTGGGTGAAACATTTTCCTTCTCATAAAAACACTCAGATTTACTTCTGGCCTATCACTTAATCTCTGAAGCATCTTTGGGGGTTCTAGTGGTGGCCCGGTTCTTTTCCATAGGATCTAGCTGAGGGCTTGAAGAGTGCAACACTGACTCCACGGTACAGCATATGCAGTCAACATTTATTTATAGACTGAAACTGGAACCTGAAGAAGAAGCTGCAAAGATGTCAGCAAGTGGCTGGGCTCCGTATCGAAACCCGACCTGCTATTCACCTCTGGGACAAGCAGGATCTACATCTATGCAGGAGATTTTTTTTCTTGTCAGTACAATTTTTTTTAATGTGTTGAAAGTGTTTGAGTTCTCTCAGGGGAAAAAGTTGTGAGATCTGCATCTGGCTCTCGAGTTGAAGAGCAATTAGAATATCATTGACAACCATCAGAGAAGTTGTTATTCTGTTATGTGTACTGACCTTTTTATTTGAACTCGCATTATTTTGTACTGAGGGACTCAGTTTGCAACACTAAACGACAGCAGGATAGAGGTGTTTATGTGATATGTAGCTGTATAATTCAGGCGTTTATTTTATAGCCAGTGAGATATTAACACTGGGTTACACGTTTTAGATTTTTACTGTTGTTCACACAATTGTAGAACTAAGATTATTCAAACATTATCGGACAAGGTAGATAACTGGTAGATGAAATGCTGTCCAAGTGTGGTTTATAATATGACAGTACTTGCAGTTTGATTTCCAGTATTTCCAATCTCAGCACAGTTAAAGGCGCCCTATGGTGGATTTTCTCATGTGCCTTTGTAAAGTTTGTTGGAGTTGATTGTTGACATTAGCTACCTCCATTACTGAGCTGATAAATGTTTCTACGATAACAACCTCTACACAGATTTCTGTGTCAAGGTTTCAGGTCATTTTTCGGTGAAAATCCTCACATTCACTTCACGGTTGTTCAGTGCCGCTCCTCTCCTCCACCATTGCAACAGTATGTAACACTAGACACTATTAACTTAGAAATGCTGTACGCTAACGTCAACACACATTCAGTTCCCAGCATGATGCTGACTTGAACACAGTCATCTGACATTTACTTGCAAATCTTACATAAAGAACATTTAATTGATGAGAGAAGAAAATTTTGATTTAAAATGTTAGACTTATAAATGTTATATGTCTTTTAAGAAAAAAAGCGAGTTCTTATGCTTTATTTCTGTGTCGTATGTATTTGTTTACCACTGGCTTTATTTTTCAGGCTGGTGTGAAGGGGACTTTAGGTCGTTTAGTTGGAGTATTTGAGGTAAGCTGCCATCTGTTGACTATAGACTTGATTTGGTCCTTAAATGTCAACACATTCTGCAGAATATTTGAGGAGTTAAAAAAAGAATTTCCGTTTCTCCCCCCACAGAACCAGGAGAGGAAACACAGAACCTACGTTTATGTTCTTATTGTAACAGAGGTGCTGGAGGACTGGGAGGACTCGGTCAACATTGGTAAGGCCCCTGTATTTGTTTACTTGTCAAAATGGGGATCATACGGGCAAAGTTCTCAGGCAGTCACATGGGGTTTGTAGCTTTAAAAGCCTTATTTCTTTCAGGCCAAAGTGATACTGCAGCTTAGGTTTTTTTATGATACGTTTGTTTGGGGATTATAACACGAGCTTTGTTCCTGCCCTTGTGATTTCTGCTTTAGTGCTGCATACAGTACTGGTAATTATTCAGAACCTGCTTTCCATTGTGCTTTTTCCTCTCTCTTGTGTCTCACATGTTGTAACTCATTCTACAATGGTGTCTTGCTCTGTCAACAGGGAGAAAAAGGGAATGGTTTAAAATAGACGATGCCATACAAGTGTTGCAGTGTCACAAGCCTGTGCAGGCCACCTACTTTGAGGCTCTCCAGGAGAGTTGCCTGACCAGTAACGGAACACCTTTGGTGGCCACGATAGGTGGGGACCTCTCCCCTACCTACAGCATCAATCAGAGCTCCGTCTCGGGTATCAGATAACTAAAACCACAACTCTGATACCCCCAGGAGCTTTCGCCACCACTTGCGCTCTTACTTGTGTCATTTCTCTCTTCTCTTCTCTCTATTCTACTCTTCTCTTCTCTCTACTCTTTTTTTTTGTCTCAATAACATGGTTTGCCTTGCCAACTCCTTTGTGCCAGACCTGTGGCACAGACTTGATGACAAGTGTTGGGTGAATAGTCTGAAACACTTTGTAAATGTAAATGTAATTTTTGATCCCTCTTTTCTTTTTTTTTTTTTTCTTTTTACTGACAATTGCATGAAGTGTCCCCTCGGCTCCCCTCATTCTCTTTCCTTAACGCGCCCTTAGCGTGGTGTTTATTGAATGCAAGAACTACTTTTTACTGTTGTAATGTAAAAGTGTATACTTAGTGCTTAAGCTGAAGGCTTTCGGTGGTCTTTTTAATGTCTCCTCCATCTTCAGTTATTTTTCTGTGAATGAATGTGCCCATTAGTGTATCCCCTCCCCTGTCATGAGGATAGGAAATGTTGTCTGTATCTGAATGAACAGATTTGTGGGAAGTGACTTTTCTTGCATGAGCACTGTTATATTGTCTCACTCGCTTGAGTGACCTGATGCTGACTGTGCAAACAGACTTGTGGTAAGGTCTTTGGATTCTCTTCATTTTGCTCCTTATCGTGGTTGTTGATGTCTCTCGGATCAGAAGGATTCAGCCCTCAGTAGTCTCTCAATTCAGGTGTTAAGTGTGTTTCTCTCTTATTTGGGAAGCTAGCCAAGCACTACAGGTTTCACTCTTTCAGTAAAGAGTGAAAGAATGTCAACATACATTGTGAAATTAACCACCTTTTTCCTCAGTGTCTTTACCTCCTTTTTAATCTTTTTTTGTTTTCCTTTTGAAGATGCTATCTCTTGACTACAAAGTCTTCCTCCATATACTGAGAGGGTAGAAATAGTAGATTTCAACCATGGACTTGTAATTTCAAAATGCAGCACATATCACATAAGTTATTTAAACCCATTTCCATATTTTACTCCTCACATTCAGTTTGTTTAAAAGCAAATGTTTACATTGTGTTCGTAACATAGCACAGGTGACTGTAGTGGGCACTTTCATCATGGTAATTTTTTTTTTAACCCCTTGTTTAGTATTTAATCTGCATCCCCAAATACACTCAAAACATCTGCTTGACATTGAAAGTAATGGAATCTATAATGCTGTCTTTGGCAAGATGCAGAACAAACAAGCCTTGTACAGTTTGAGACCTCGTTTTTAACATGTAAAATGCTTTTGGATACTAGTTTTTTGTTTTTGTTTTTTTTCTCTCTAACGTCTGGCAAAAGTCTCTTTAGCCGAGCTGCGTCACATGCCTGGATGGGGCATGAGGCAGCTGGCTCAATACTGTGAAACTGGAGGCGCTGTAGATAGCATGTAAGAGGTTTTTATTGTAAATTCTTTATTTCTGTATAGATCAAAGGTGAGAGTGCAATGACAAAACGCCTCTTACACATCTGTGAGTGCTATATGTCATTTCAATTGAGGCTGGAAGAACTGGTGGCTTTGGTTTCAGTTCTGTTCGGAGTTTTTTTTTTTTTTTTTTGAAGATAGCATTCAGTAAATCTGAGGCTGAAGAACAAGGAATGTGGCTGTGGTTGTGGCTGTAAGTGTCAGGCCTATATAAAACTGAATACTGTATTCTACTTTTTTCTTAGACCAAAACAAAGTTGTAACTGTAAGGAATTACTGTTTTTCCTCATCTTTGGTCAAGCTATAAAAATGAAGTAAACATGACTGTGGTTTAGAAATGGACAGGCAGTAAATCTTTTTCAGGCGAGCCACTTTTCCTCTGTCCTCGCCTGGGGTCAGCCAGTAGCTAAAAATGCTCCTACTTGGGTGGGCGGTAAACACCGATCACCTCGCTCATTCTGATCAAAATAACACCAATTATTGTTTTGTGCAACAGCTGCATTTCCCAAAAACTACAACAAAGCACAACATACTAACTCTGACCAGTTTTTGAGTGTGTTATCCATTAAAGTTTGGAAAAAAATAGTCAAGTTAGTTTGTAGATACTTTAGGCTGTCTGTTGACAGGCTTTTCTCCCACAATGCAATGCACAACAGAAGTAGAGGAGCTGCTCACAGCTGCAAAAAATTTGAAATAATTGTGGAGAGCAATGAAACATCTCCAGGAATGTCTCAGGAAAAAGTCTTACTTTAGGAAAAAGATACATTTTAATGTATCTTCATGAAGGGTTTTGTTTTTTTGCATCTTAATGTCTCACTTTGCACCTATTTTTTTAAAAAATGATTTCCAATGAAAATGAGGCATTTCACCACACTTATGTCAACTAATGACAGAAATCAGTATTTAAAGATAAATCTGTCATGTATAATTATTAAGATCGAGGTGGGATATGGTTTATATTCTGGGGAGGTTTTAGTGATCATACAGCTAACACTTGTGGGAAATGTAGTTTGCTTGCCAGAAATGATGTATTTTGATGAAAATGAATAGGTGTTTGTGGTTTACAGGCCATTGCAGCAGTAGATACCTTCTGAACTTTGAGTAAAACCATCTCAGACTGGTTTAAAGAATGTCATCGTGATGAAGTAATGGCTACTGGAACAAAATCTAACCTGGAAAAAGGCCATTTCAGTTGTAGTTGTTCCTTTTTTAGCTTTTTTTTTTTTTTTTTATGTTTTTTTTCTCCCATTTATCATTGATGAGGGCGTCTCTGTCCTAACCAGTCCAGTTCTTACAGACTAATATCAGTCTGCGATAAAACCTGATTTTAAAGTGAGTCATGAGTAACAGTAATAGTGTGGCTGAATAGAGTCTAAAGTCTCTGACTGTTTCGGACTCTGGACTGATTTGATTGCTGTGCATCTCAGAGGCGTGGAGGCCAAAGTCTTGCTTTATTATGCCCCCAGGACTTCATGGAAGATTTTTGTTGATTAGACCTTTTAGTTTTCATCTAAATATGCAATCTGAGCTCGAGGCAACTGAAACAAAATGTAACCCTGTGTAATTGGCTACAGTTCAATCTAGTCTGTGGAGGGTTGACAGGTACTGTCAAAATGAATGTGAGGAGGACTTCTGCAAGTAACAGCCAGTGACTAAATCATCAATTACCACTTGTTCTTTATCCATTTTGTATCTTTGATTTTTAATTTGTTTTGTTCTTGTACATCACTAACACAGTTCCCTTACTGCTAGCAGCTGTACTTCAAATTAACTCAATAAGAGCTGTGCCCATTTATTTAAAAAAAAAAAAAACAAAAAAAAAACTCCCTTCTAACTCAAAGGCAGTTCTCATAACAGTGAGAACATCTGTGGAGGGAATTAGTGAAGAATAAAGAAAGAGTTAAAACTGAGGAAAAATACTTTCCTGCCATCAAACTGCCTCTTTTGTATGACGTCAAAACTTCGGAACCGGAAAAAGACAAAACGGAGGATTAATTATTAAAGAAGACAATTGGAGCTTCAGATAAACCCCAGTTCTTTTATCTACCAAAGTATGTCATTCTAATTAGATAGCCCCATCTTGTGGCCAAAGTTAAACAATGAAAGCATATCACCTTCCAGCTGAGGATTGTAACAGTTTCCTTTAGCACAATGGTCCGACCAGTCTCCTACATCAACAGCTTGTAAAGGTTAAAACTGATTCAATGGCTGATTTGAAAGCGTTCTCCCAAACGGCTGCAGTCGAACACGTGTGCACTTCTAGCCGTTGACCTCAGCCTTGAAGTTACATACATGTTGTAATTGTGTTCTCCAAGGTGTATGTGTCACTGGAATTTTATTTTCCTCTTTTGTCATTTGGGACTGTGGAATGAAACCAGTGCGAGAAGACTGAAGATTGTAATATAAATGTGCCAACGAATAAACACCAGTATTTCACATCCAGGCTTGTGTCATTGTGTCCATGCGCTGTTCTTATCCCACAGACAGTAGAGGATTCATGTGGAGATTACCCCAAGTCCATCTAAACTTAGTTTCCTTTTATGTGCCATGTTTGAAGGGTTGGAAATCAGCAGCTGGTTGCGTCATACTTCATGTAAAACTGTGAGACCAACTCGAACTACCAGTACATGATGCATTCAGTGTAACAACACAACAGGAATTGACAATTATGCTGTAACCTAAGATGGCTGCAGCAAATGAGCTCCAAACCTACAGCTTAACGCACGGGTGTCAGACATACGGCCTGTGGGCAGAAAACAGCCCAACAAAGGGTCCAATCCGGCCCCTGAAATACATTTATGAAATGCAAAAATTACACTTAAGATATTAAGTTCAGGTTCCACGTTCAGTGCAAATCAATCTCCAGTGGGTTGGATCAGTAAAACACTATCACTTATGACAATTTAAATTGTTCTTTTTGTTTTAGAGTAAAGAAAGTAAAATTACACATTTATATCCTCACAAAAAATATGAATAACCTGAGCAAATGAGCAACCTGAAATGTCTTAGGTGTGATTTAACCATTATTAAATGTTTTGTGTATTTGTACATCCAGTGTGATCTCGACGTGGTAATGAACATGTGTAAATGACAGGCATATTGTTAAGATTGTGCTTTGTTTTTTTCACAGCTACATGATTTTTTTTTTTTTTAAAAGAACAGTTTATGATCATTTTCATTGTGTAATTGTAGCTGACAATCACAGGTTATCCTCCAGATCATACTGGGAGGATGTGGCCCCTGAACTAAAATGAGTTCGACACCCCTGGTTTAATGAATGTTAGCCTGTGTAGGTGGTAACATACTGATCTACTGCAGACTGATAAACACAGTAATGAGTTTACAGCAAAAAAGTTGGCTTTATCTGAACAATTTCTGCAGGTCTTGACAGTGGACCATAAGATTTTAAGCTACATGTGGTTCATAAAAGACCTGAATAGTAAAGGTCTGCTGTTTTGCTGACGCTGATGAGAACACAGTCCTGACCCAATCAGCAGCCGAGTGAAAAACAAGGTAATGACATTATAGGATCGAGTTTAAAGTAACAATGAGATACAGTATCTAATCATACTGAGGAACTTCTCTGTTTGCATCTCATGAATAAGGAAGTCATTTCATGTGCCATCTCACTGATTACCAGACTGAAGCCAACTTCCCTCTTCAGCATCACAGAGGCTTAAGTATTCATAAAACCCCCTGAAGAACAACACACGCTGTTCATTTATTTCCATTTTTTCTTTATTGTACAGAAAGAGATAGTAAAATTTACTGAGGCTGTTGTCCTCTGCCACGTCCGAAGCCGCCTCTCTGTAACAGAGAAAAAAAACATTTAATCGGGTCAACACGCCACATAGCTCTATTTCAACAGCCGCTTCATACTGGACTACACAACCTACATTTAGTGTTCTAGCATTCTTTGTTCAACTGATGTAAAACCGCAGCCACAAGTGAACAGTCTTTCAGGAACACATTGTAAGCCTCTCTACAACCATTTCTCATTTGATAAAACTCCAAAAATTGAGTTAAAGTAGTAAGATAATCCTGACTGCACAGTATTCTGTAAAATACCTATAAAGAAAATTGACAAAAGCAGTACTCACAAACTGGAACTCTGTGGCAGCTCCAGCGCCAGCCTCTGCTTTCTTGTCGGAACCAGCTGAAAATTAAAGAGCTCAGTCAGTAATCAGCGTTCAGATGCTGAATTTAAGGCTTCAGCCGCCAACACTTTAAAATTACATCTAAAGATCCTCTCATCACAGCTCACTCTTCAATGCTGTCATGTAACCTTTGCTTTAAAAAGGCACTTTACAAATAAAGCTTTGTTCAGTGAAAACAATGTTTTGCCAGTGACTCAGTCTTGGTCTTTTAGTTTAACAAAAGATTTGTTTATTTACTGGAGACTCAATTTGTAGTGTAATGTCTTAACACAGCCTCTCAAGGTAAAGACAACCTTTCCGTCATAAACCGTTCATACAGTGACTTTAGGAATAGAAGTCTGAGTATTCTGATGGTATACGTACGGGGTGCAGCAGATCGCCTGTATGCATCTCTGTCAGCCTCACCACGGTTGAGGCGGGCAGGCCTCTCTCCTTCCATTCCTGCAAAGAAAAAACAAAAAAACCCTCAGCTTCAATTCCACAACAGTCATGAAGTATACTACTCCACACACAGCTTCAACCTGAGAGTAGTTGGGCAGTTGTCGAAGGCTTTCACTGAATATGAGATGGGAGATTTTCAAGAGTTCTTTAATATGCCCATAATTCATGACTGAACTGTAGAACTTTGCATACCTAAGAGAGCAAAATCCCAGCATAAACCACTCTCTAGTATCAGACAATCTCTTTATCGTACACTCATCAGCAATTAACTCCTAAGCACTTAATTTCTCACTGATCTGCTTAACGATTCAATTAGCCTGTTAAATTAAGGATGACAGTAACAACTGTCCTGAACATTTACATCAGGATGAGACGTTCAAGCTTTAAATGTCAGATTTAGTCAAATGGATCATCATTTCAACAGACCCAAAAGAGGATGATTAACAAACCCAACATGTGTGAAGAATAACACCGCAGCAAAACAGTCTGTGGAAGTGGGAAGCCTTTTTATGCCCCAGCCAGTACAATTCACTGACTTGACTTCTTCCCCAGAGTCTCTATACTTTATCGCCTCGCAGGTTTTCCCTGGATCTTCTCTGGGCCTGCTGCTGTGCTCCTGCTTCTCCCCTGCCTTCATCGTCGTCGCTCGCTTGTCCATGTAGTTGTGG
>JAPQRP010000024.1:4006025-4026886 GCA_037367295.1 Apogon hyalosoma
GGAATACCAAATGTGAGTTATTCCACCACTGAATAACTGCTGCATCCCCCTGTGAAAAAAAAAAATTATATATATATATATATATATATATATATATGAGGATGTGGAAATGGTGGGTTTAGAAAAGGGAAAACTTGTCCCACATTTCTCAAAGCAAACAACTTATTGATTAATCAAGTTGAGGAATGACAAATTATTGTAATTTCTAAAAAAATTGTAGGTTGTTGCAGCTCCACTTGCAGCCTTATGTACTGGTACTGATTCCTAAACACATTTAAAACCTGAGATACGTAGATATTTATTCACATAATCTTCTTTGAAAAGCACAAATTCATATGTGCCGCTACTTTGTGCTTGCATAAATAGTTTATACATCCACTCTTTAAAATCTATGACATGACATTTGATGGCACTATTAGAGACCGAGCCACGTATCTAGGTTATTACAACGTCATGACCGCAGGAATAAGCTGCAGGAATAAGCACTTAATCTGTACATGATGGATGTAACTGAAAAGTCAAAGATACGTATTGAATTGCAGCATCGTAAATGCGCTTCAGTTTGAATGTGTGAGGTATTTATGTCAGTGAATATAGTGTCTTCTGCCACGATTTTAGGACATTGTACATGCAATCAATATGGGCCGATTTTGGATCCAATAGTGGCTGATGGAAAATATTAGGCCTCTCAAGTGGAACTGGTGACTTTAACCCATAAAGACCCAAACATCCACCACTGACGAAAAGCATCTACTGGCCTAAACTGTTATTGACTGTCCGCTAATCTTATCAATACATGTACATAATTCAGGTAAAATGCAGTTACTCAGCTTTTCATGGTCATTAGATATGACTCATTTGGACATTCAGAGGTTCACCATAATCTGCACCACTGATTCACCAGTAAAACCCGTGCAGTTGGACAAATGACAGTGGATGTTAGAGGCTTGTTTTAGGTTTAGTTGATGATATATTTTGTTGAAAGAGTCACTTTTTCCTCATTTATTTCGAATTTGTTCTAATTTCCTTTGAATTTACTCGGAGCTTTTATGAACATATCCACGAGCAGTGAATTAAATATAGTTAATGTAATGATTTTCTCTGAAAAATGCACTGAATAATATTATGATAAATAGTAATAAATCACTTGGGAAAGACAAAAAAAAAAAATCATTTGGAAGTTGTGACAAAAAAGCCGTAGGTCTGTTAGGTGTTAAAGGAAAATGAGACTTCCAAAAATAAAAAAAATTAAAAAAAAAACCCTGCCTACTAGATTTTCAGTGAGAGATTTAGGCTGTTTTTATTTTGACTTAGATGTTCAAGTCAACATTTATTCAATTTCTAATATAGTCACGATTAGGGGTGTGCGATATGACGATATTAGATCGTGAAGAATTAGAACATATCGACGACAAAGCAGAGCAGATTGTGGATTCGTCTACAATATGATGTAGTCAGAACCGTAGCGTATACAACGGTTCTGGATGTAGTTATATGCTGACGTACAGACGCATCATGTGGATTTCACAAACGTTGTGTAGCAGGAGTCATGGCTGACGACATAACAGGCGAGTTGCTTCCTAAAAAGAACTCCACTTCCATCATATGGAATTGCTTTGGCTTTTCCCCAAACGACAAAGCACAAACAACAGTAATTTGCAAAATTACCAGCCACCTGTTCTGTAAGTCTGGAGTATTATTTGAACGGGCATTTCTGCATTGGTATTTTGTTCGGTTTTTTTTTTTTTTTTTTTTTTTGGGGGGGGTTACTTTTCATCTTTCTTGAAAGCTACCTCAAAAACCAAGTACAGTTTAGTTTTTATGTTGCAAGAGTGCACTTAATCACATTGTTGTTTACATTTTAGTATGTTTATTTTCTTGGCACATATTGGCAAACATGCAAAAACTATTCAAATTAAAAATGTTCCAGAAGGGTCTTTGGAGTAAATTGTTTTATTTTTTCCTTTTAGGGGTATGTTTTATATAGGGAAATTGTTTGGTTGTACTGTTCAGAAACTTGCAAATTAATCTCAAAGATCAATGTAGAGAATCATGATAAAATCGAGATTGTGATTTTATTTTTTAAAAATCATAATATTTTTGCCATATTGCCCACCCCTAGTTCATGATACAGATTGTCCATGATATCATCCAGCTTTCTACATTTTTTCAGTTTGAAACTATTGCTGTTGTATCTGCCTTTTGGCCTCAGAATCTGGTTTCGACAGTGTCATGAGATAACTTCTGTTATGATTTGGCGCTATAGAAATAAAATTGGATTTGATTTGACTTTAAAAACATCCACTGTCAGTCGACCTCTTCTTTGTATATACTGTACAGTGCCTTGTTTTGGACAGGTTTTGATCCAACTAATTACCCAAGTGTCTGTAAAACAAATGCTTTGATGGGTTTGATCTTTTGTGTGATTTTTGACAAGAGAATCATAAGATTTGGGCACTGTTTACGATCTGACATGAGCTCTGCTATTCATCAGAACTTACTGGTTTACATACATTGGTTTATTTATGAGCAGGAATGTGTTGGACACGTTCACAGGCATTGAAGCATCCCGTTCAATACAGCACCACAGAACTAATCTTTATCTAACCACCTCCTGGAATTGTCTGTATTGATAGTTTGTGTTCCAGCAGAGAAAGCTGTTCATATACAGCCGGCATTTCATTGAACTGATAAGAGTTTTGTCAAATAACCCTCTTTATTGTCTTGCTGTCATTTCATCTTTGTTATTATCCAGTTGATTTGCATCTTGGCTGCGTTTCTGTTTGTTGGTTGTCTGTTGCCTTGTGTTTTGTTTGTGAAACCTGCCTCTGCCTCCCCTGTGCACTTTACATATGTATATATATATAAATACACACCTAAGCTCTTGCATGTATCTTGTTTTTATTCCTGCGTTGCCTCTGTGATTTGAACGGGTGCAAATATAGCTATAAGTAAACAAAGCTCTTTGTTTGTTGTGAGGAGGTGAAGGTGAAACTGGAGATTGATATGAAAAGGCCTGTGTGTTCATCTGTAGGTTGAAAGATCTCCTCAGCTATGAAGTCTCAGGATAATATTAGTCAACTAAATGGAGGGAAGATTACTCTGTAATTAGACGGCAGTGCTCTGGCGGAGGCTGGGTGATGTCACCGAAAATGAATCTTATTCCATCTATTGATGGAGCTGTCTCGGGGGGGGGGGGCTTCATAACAGTGTTAGTATCTATTAGTTGACCTTTGATCCCTTAACATTTTAAACTTTGTACAAAATGTCTATCGATAATTCGGCTTATTATTACTCATCTTAGCTGGATATATGTTCATTCAAAAATAATTGTATCTTATAACGTGGTTTGATGCTTTTTTAACCCGTAAAGACCCAAACATCCACTGTCGACCAAAACCATACAAATGTAAACTGTCGATCCACTAATCCTATCAATACATGTGAATAATTGGTGTAAAATACAGTTATTCATCTTTTCATGGTCATCAGATATGACCCATTTGGATGTTCAGAGGCTCCATAGTTACCGTGGAAACACCGTCATCTTCTACAACATTGATTCAGCAGTAAAACAGAGGGAGTTTGATCAATGCCAGTGGATGGAAATACTGGGTTTATGTTCAGTTCATGATATATTTACTGAAAAAAGTCACTTTTCCTGCAGTTTTCTCTGTTTTTGATATAACCCTCAACTTTAATCAGAGCTTTTATGAACATCTACATGATCAGTGAATTAAATTTAGGAAAATACATTATACAATTCAAATACAATTAATTGAAAAAACACAAAACACAGGGTAATATTCTAAATAAATGGTGATAAATCCCTTAAGAAAAGTTAAATATAGAGAAAATAATATTTTAGAACTGCCACAAAAGTCACACTGGGTCCTTATGGGTTAAACATAAATGGCACTTGTTTCAGCTTTTTAGTTGAATTAGTGTTTTTCCCATTTTTGTCTTTCAGATCATTCGTAGCATCCAAAAACCATCTTTTTCAGTGTTAAAGAGCTTTTGATAGGCATATTTACAATTGTCAGACATTGTGTGAGCCAAAATGAACCAATAGTTGACAGATTATTGTATAAAAATTGTTCTTATTTGCAGCTCTACTTTCAAACTGATGATATGAACTCACTGGCCACTTTATTAGGCACACCTGTTCAAATGCTTGTTATCCCACATACTTTTTAGGCCAGTCATATAGCAGAAACTCAGACCATTAAGACATGTAGACCTGGTCAGATCCATCTGCTGATGTTCAAACCGAACATCAGAATGAGGAAGACAGGTGATTTAAGTGACTTTCAGAACAGCATTGTGAAAGATGAGCTGGTTGGAGTATTTTAGGCGCTGCGGGTCTGCTGGGATTTTCACGCACATCTGTCTCTAGAGTTTACAGACAATGGTTAGAAAGAGGCATTTTCACTGTCTGTTACCACTCACTGGCACTCAGTGGGAGAAAATGCCTGGTGACACCAGAGGTCAGAGGTGAACCTTGAAGCAGATGTGCTACAGCGGCCGCATATGCACTCACGGCAACTTTAGTAGGTACATTTGGAACGAGTGAGGTGTACCTAATAAAGTGGCCAGTGTATACTTACTAAAATGGTCACCAAAACAAATACATATTTATGAAAATGTATTATGAAAAATATAATTTATTGGCCATCTGTGTCTTGAAAAGTGATAGAATTTGTTGTAGTTATGTGTGGATTGAGTATTTCTTTTGTATCTTTTCATGTATTCCACTTCATTATGATTCTTGCATCCACTTTAAAATATAAAACATTTGTTGGCGGTAAGAGAAATTGAACCAAGCATCTTGATTATTAACATGCGACCACATGAGATGCAGAAAAATCCTTAAGCTATAGATCTTCAGTCTGAAACTAAAATGGGTTTAGCCAAAGGCTTTGTACATGCAGTGACGTCCCATCACTTGCAGTTTTAAAAATACTAGGGAATGATGGTTTTCTCCAAGTGATTATACACACCACGTATCTGTCTGTTCACACTCCGCTGTGCTTCTCTTACAGTGCATGAGGAGCATTACTCTGCAGCAGACCGCCACCGCCTGAAGTCACCCTGCCAAATCTGGGACCATGTCTGGAGCCTACGACGAGTCCGCCAGCCAGGAGGAGACCACAGACAGCTTCTGGGAGGTGAGACTTCAGTCAACAGTCTTCACAGATTAAATCTAACCAGGGACTGACACTGCATAGTGATGAACTCAGTCTGAACCGGCTGAGCCTGAGAGGTGAGAAGAACAGCGTGAGGCCACGTTTATCATCACAGGTTTGCACTTAAATTACACATGTGCCTGTTTTTATGCTTTATATCTAAACACTGCTGGATCACTGAGCTCTGCGTCATGGTGTTATATGTTGGCACCTGTAATTCAATGATCAGATAAAAATTAAATAATGTGGTTTAAAATGATGCCTGAAGCAAGAGAATATAGAACATATGTTAGGAACTATACATCTGATGAAAAATTACATTATTAAGCACTAATAAAATGTCAGAAAATAGCATCTTTACTAAATTATTAATCAAACTATTTCTAACGTTTTACTCAGCATCAGTTGTCTGAATTGTTTTAGCTGATTCATTGTTGACAGTGTGCTGTACTAGCATTCTCTCACACAATTACATCACCTACTACATTTCCTGAGCACAAACAGTCCCAAGTAATTTGAGGAACAGGTTCCCAGAAGTCTATTAATTATATATGAGAGCTGCTAACGGTCAACAGCGACTCTAAGAAACCCAAAGTCCAACACACTGTACGCCAACGGTATTATTGATGCTGTTGTGTTGCGTGTTCCGCTCTGTATGACGGATGGAGTCAAGAGGGATTCTAGACAAATGGGGGAATTGTCACCTCATACGTTCAGGGTTTCTAATCCGTTTCAGAGCTTTTGGCTCATTTCATCCTTATTGTATGTCTTCAGCCAGGCACTGCTTTTAGAAATCAGCTGGAGCAGCAAAAGGTGCCTGCTCCCAGCAAACAGTCACTATATCACAGTCAGTCTCTGCATTACAGTAGTGGCTGCTGCAGTGTTTCCTGCTGATCGCTGACTCGGCTCGCTGTAGCTGCTGCTGAAGGAGACGGCTGGTGTGGAATACAATCATCGGTGCCCGGCTGGTTTCATTTAGTCGACATATCTGAGTTGTAGAGAGTCATTTTCAGGGTGAGGTATACATAAACATCTTTTATATATTCAGCTAAGCCGAAGAGTAGCAGAAGCATCCCTTTTCTGTCAGTAAGCTGTGAAATGAATACAATAAGAGCTTTTATCGCTTTTTCTCTCTACGGCTCTGTATCTGGGCAAAGCCTGCACTTCTCTGTGGCTCCTGCATCCACAGAGGGTTGTAAATTATATGGTATTAGCCAAACATGACCCTCTGCTTTTATTGCATAACTCCACACACGGCAGCAGTCCCTTCCCTGCCGGCCGCTCCTGTTTATTCAATGCATCACCTGCAGGATGAAAAGAGCTCCTATTTAACACAGAGCACAGAGTGATCAGCTGCACCGACCTTATCTTTAGAACCATTCTGGTCCAGCTCAGAACATGTCAGCAACTATCAGTGTGATCGACATATACAGTGGTACAGCCATCCACGGTGACCAGTGTGGATTTCACTGAGTGTTCGTCACACAGAGCCGCCGGCAGGCCTCAAGACCCCATCTGCACCTGGTATTTGATTGTATTTGTACCCAAATCTGTCTTTTGTTTTTTATCTGATACCCATGTGTTTTGTGTTTACACTTGATATGACTCATTTTACTTTGATTCTGCTTGAATTTTTTACGAGATTGTGTTTTTTCTTTGTTAAAATGGGGAAAAAATGAGCAAAAAGCAGTGATAATACGTGCTGCAAGCAAGTAAAGTGTTATTTATATAGACGCAGTAAACGCAATACAGATATGCTAATGACTAAACAAACAAAGAAGAATGAATTATAATATGAAATTTAGCATAGTGGCAATCTGTTAAAAAAGCTCATGAATGTGTTTTTTTTAAGCTGCTTAAACAACCCAGACTAGTTATTACTTGTTCTGCTGTTGGAACAGGGGCTGGATGAGGGCAAGATTTGAGGAAGTGATCAAGATGCTGAATTAAGGCCAATAAAATCATAAAGCTACAGACACACATGTAGAGTAAACTTTTTTTGGTCCTTTAGGCTGATCTTATGTAGTGTTTCAGGCATTGTGCACCAACTTAAAATTCTCTTTGACCTTTCAGCCACACAGTGACATCATTAAAAACTGGTTTTCGTCACCACGGGAACATGACCAAAATATAGCTGCTTTTTTTTTTTTTTTTCTCCCCAGATTCACGCATGAATTTATTACTAGCAGGCAAGATTATTTTCCTGCAGTTAACTCTTTTATGGTTACCATGTCAGGCACTCAGGGAGCAAATGAGCAGTTAAGTGCCCTGCTCAAAGGCACATCAGCCAAGAATGTTTCTGGCTGTCTGGGGATTCAAACCAATAACCCTTCACAAGCCACTTCTCCAACCCTCTAGGCCAGGGGTCGCCAACACTCGTCCTCGAGATCTGCTATCCTGCATATTTTAGATGTTTCCCTCCTCCAGTCCACCTGACGGTCCTTATCAGGCTTCTGCAGAACTGGATGATAGGCTGATCATTTGCATCAGGTGTGCTGGAAGAGGGAACCATCTAAAACATGCAGGATAGTAGATCTTGAGGACGAGGGTTGGAGACCCCTGTTCTAGGCCATGTCTGCCTTCAGAGAGCAGGAGCACACATCACCACCTGTTTGTTTATTGTTCATGTGGATCCCCATTAGCTTCCTCCATAGTGGTTGCTACTCTTCTTGAGCTCTGTTAAAATACAAATACAGTTACAAAATACATACATAAATAAAAACAAATTTACAATTCATTGTTATCATCAGCAAGCTGAAGGGTTCATCTCAACACATAAACCTTAAAACATTTAAACTTTTATTTGTACAGCAACTTGGATAGTGAGAGTCAAAACAATCATTTGCATTTCTGTATTTCCTTGAGTAGTTCCTGTTTGAGTGTTTGTTTTTTTTTTTTTTAATGAATGTAAGCTTTTAGTGTGTTTGATGTATGAAAGTAACTTATTCCATAGACTGGAGGCCCTGTAAGACTCACCACCTGTTGTCAAATCCACCAACTGCCTGTCAGTGTTAGACCTCAGAATAGATTTTAAGATTCTTTTATTAGTATCCACATCTCTCACTGTGCCGGCTCCCGTGTGCATATCAGACATGCTTTTAATCTTTGCTCCTTCCTGGTCTCCTCAGATCCTATGTTAAGGACAGTAAAACACCTCCATGGTCCTCACCTCTGGATCAGCCAGTGGATATCTGAGGATATCTGATCAGTAGAGGCTTTTAAAAGAAACCTCAAGATATGTGTTTTAGCTGTGCATTCTCACAATTGCATAATCGGTCTTTATTATTAACTTTTATCTAAAATCTTATAATATTGCATTTTTCTTTTGTTGCTTCTTTGTGTTGTTGTGTGGTGTATTTTACTGTTTAAGAGCTGGACTTATGCACATAATTGCATTTGGGCCAGATCAAGTGAAAGTGAACATCAGTGTCAAAAATAAAAGTTTCACCTATCATTTCTCAAATATGCTCATTGTTTAGCGGAAGAACTCTATTTTATGGAACTATTTACAAAATTTCAGTATCACTTGTAGAAAAAAAAATATAACTGACTATGTAAAGTTATACTTCTGACGTATGTAAATGCACTATTAACTTGAATAATAATATTTCTTCTTGCTTGTGTAAGTGATATTTAAGTCTGTGAATCTGTAGGAACTACGGTACTCACAATAAGTTAGGAATATTGTTATTTACATGAGTGCTTTTTGTATTTGGTTTGGATTTTAATGAAATAAGTAATAGTTCCCTTTGATATTACTATTAATGAATAGAGGAAACACAATTTTCATTAGTTCAATATTTATTATTTATTAGAAAAGTTATGTACAATCAAATTATGTGTAAAATATGCTTTGCTATTAGCTGTATATATCACTTCAACTGTAATACGCATGTTCAATAAAAGTTTATTAGCATATTTGTAGTGTTTTAGTTCTGGGAAAGTCTTTTATTCTGATACTGAACAAAGGTACAAACTGCTGTCTATGTATCACAACATATTTGTGTTCATAAGAACTTATCATTTAAACATTTTTATCCAATATTGATCACAATTGTATTTTAACATCAGAGCTAAAGCCCTATGTTTCATTTAGGATCAATTTCTAATGAGAGCAGCATTTTTTGTACATTAAAATTATGTTCATTTTGAGTCACCGTGTCACGCAGCAGCAATTTAAGTATTTTTATCCCAAAATTGTATACTTAGCACCATTAAAAGTGCACGGGTCAGAATAATATGTATATCTGGAGATATATTAAATGAATTGGTTTGGGGTTACCTTCATATTAAAGAGAGAAGCGTTGGTCATTAGAGAATGAATTGTGAACAAATTGTGATCAACTGAACAGGTTTATTCAGTCACTGAATACAGGTACTCAGAAACTGAAAGTGTCATCATTCAATATGGGGTGTGTTCACCTCTGGTTCCAAACAAGCAGTACAGCGATGACACATGGAACTAAGTCTGATGATCCTGTCCTGAGGATCCCATCACTCAGACCACTGATGGTACTGCCATGACAGCGCAGACGGCAGTGACTTCACCACGGCTCAGACCTGCACAGAACAGGCCAATGGCACGTTCTCTCTGTTGTATCGTATGTCGTGGGATTTTGAGCTGAAAAAACATTTGGGCGTTTTCTCTGCTGCCTTTATACTGGCTGTTTACAGTTACCAGTCAGGCTGATTCTGTACAAGAGATTCGACTCAATGTCCAACATTAAGGGATTAGTCAAAACGCCGACGTCGACTACTTTGGGAATGAAAAAAAAATACAGCTGTTAACTGTGTTACTCATCTCGTGAGCAACATATACAAATCAGGCACCTGAGCAAATCATTTTCTGGAAATTACACCACATGTTTGGACCGTGTTTTTTATAATAGCGGTAAGTATATTTCTGTAAATTGTAACGTGTCATGTGAAAGTACTTACTGAGACTTATTCATACATGTATTAAACATGGAGATCAGTTATTTAGTTTCCAACTCAGAGCCTATTGAGCATGAAGTGTGTCCCCGTGTCACCGCTTGATCTGGCCCTTTTGTATTTTAACAGTTGCTCGTTAAACATCTCCTTTTGAAATTATGAGTAAAAGGTGCAGTAGAAAGAGGCCAGGGATGAATGTCATATGACACACGAGTATATGTCTCTATATGTGCAACTTTATGGCAGGTCGGGAACTACAAACGCACCGTGAAGCGGATTGATGATGGTCACCGGCTCTGCAATGACCTGATGAGCTGCATCCAGGAGCGTGCCAAAATCGAGAAAGCCTATGCACAGCAGCTGACAGAGTGGTCCAAGAGATGGAGGCAGCTGGTAGAAAAAGGTAAGCAGAGCCTGAGGAGTCTGCCTTTTATTTCCGTATTTTTCATTTTTTGTGTTTTAGTCCAGTATCTTCATGTCCCTGCCTTCATCAGGGCCTCAGTACGGCACAGTAGAGCGAGCGTGGTTGGCGGTGATGACGGAGGCAGAAAAGGTGAGCGAGCTTCACCAGGAAGTGAGGAACAACCTAATCAACGACGACTTTGAGAAGGTGAAGAACTGGCAGAAGGACTCGTACCACAAACAGATGATGGGAGGATTCAAGGAAACCAAAGAGGCAGAAGAGGGCTTCAAGAAGGCTCAGAAACCGTGGGCCAAGAAGCTAAAAGAGGTGAGAGGGACAGTTGATTTTATGTAAATATGATGAAATGGAATTGAAAATAATTACAGTTTAAGCTCCACTAAACCAGATTAATTAATTGTTTAACTCTGCATTATGTTGCACCAAACATTAAAACCATCTTAAAAGGAGTCAGACTCAAACCTAAGATGATATTTAATATTTAATGAGCATATTTTTTATTGATCAAACTCTATTCATTCTTTGTATACATCAATAGATTTTATTAAATAGAGATTAGTTTTTAATTGTGCAATAGAATACTTCATTAAAAATTTTCTATTCAATCATTTTAAACCAAATTTTACAAAATTCTGCTTTGACCTAATCTTGGATTAATGTTGGTGTAATCCACTTTTCTTGTCAAATAATCCCAATAGTGAAAAGTTTGTTTTAATTGGTACCAAATATGTCTAATGTACTTTTGATGACATTTTTTTAGCCATTATGTTGTGTTTGAGTACTTTTGGTTCTCCAGAAATGAGAAAATATATAGATTTTGATCAGTTGTAAAGTTTGTCATATTTACTGATCAAGGTTTGTACAAGTGTTTGAAATCCTTGAAAATACTTGAATTTCAATGTGTTTTCAAGGTCTGAAAAGTGTTTGAAAATGCTTGCAAATATAACTCTGTGATATGGTTTATTTATTTACTTTTAATATTTACTCTGCCAGGTTAGATGGCAAGCCAAAGCTACTTACAGAGAGATGATACATTTAGAAAAATAAAACTGTCAAAAAAGAAAATGCTCTCAGGTCGACTCCAGGTACATTTTTGTCTTAATCTTTGGCTCAGTGCGAGTGTGTCCTAAGAGCACCAAGTGGCTTTCCTTTTTGTTTGTGTCTAAACCTTTTGCTGTTATGAAAGATAATTTTAGATGTTTATAAGCATAATACAATGTACATCAGGGTGATAAAAAGTGAAAAAAAAAATCATGAGTATGTGTATTCCTGTAGATATGTATTTTACCCCAGCAATTAGGTGCTATTCTGGGAAAAAAAATTGAAAATAACCCTTAAATTTGCTTGAAAAGTGGTTGAATTTGACCAGGAAAAATGTGCAGGAACCCTGATTTTGTACGACTCCTTTAATTTGACCCCACACTTATCAAAGTCATAGTCACAGAAGGAATGACTCATCAGTTATTGAAGATGCCAGGTGCTTTACTACAGGGATCATATGTATGTATTCAGTCAATAAATGCCATCTGTGCAAAAGTCCACTTCCAGGTCTGAATTTGTCTGAATCATTTTGCTTGTTTAGCTCGAAGCTGCCAAGAAGTCCTACCACATGGCCTGTAAGGAGGAGAAGCTGGCGTCCACCAGAGAAGCCAACAGCAAAGGAGAAGCGTCTGTGACGGCCGACCAGCAGAAGAAGCTGCATGAGAAAGTAGACAAGTGCAAACAGGATTCACAGAAGGTGAGAACATCAGCTGCTGCAGGGCACTGATGTTAAGCAAATATTACTGCCCACAAATGAACCAAAGCAAATTAAGCCAGAGACTATTTTAAGATTTGGACGTGGAGCTGGTTTCTCAAGTTAACATTGCATTTCTGATAAGGGACACCGTTGATCCAACATGAGCTGCAACTGAACTGAAGTGGACTCTGGTCCCTTTTGACCTGATCCGTGTACATGTGTGGACATTTATTAGTGTTTCAAGGTTTACAAGATTAACAGAACAATGAAACAGTTGTAAAAGAGGAGTAGTGGTTTAGTAGACAGCATCTTGTTACTGGTCACTTTAAACAAAATGTACTTGTTTGTTTATTTATTTATTTATTTATTTATTAGGGTCAGTGCATATTAATGAACATCTACAACAATTGCATTTGTAAATATGCCAGATTATAGCAGCAGTGCTATTTTCCATCTGTAGTCCCTACACAGGTGACAAGAAAGATAATTGACAAAAGGCAAAACATCATAAAAACTCATAAAACAACACAGTGAGAGCAATCTACTGATGGTCACAGGCTTAGTTGTAATTTGAAGGAGGCATATGATTGTGTTAGGTTGTCTACAGTTGTCTAGTGCTTTTTGAATTGCGCTATATGTATTTGTTCGTGGGGCTCTTCAAGGTCTTATGAAACACAAGCTGTATATGAGATATCATGTGTGGGAATGTCACTCAGGGGTTTCTCTACACCCAGGACAAATAAAAGAATAGAGTTCTCTCTCTTCCACGTTTTACTGCTGTTCATAGTGATACTAAATCGCAGGTCACATCCAGTCAGTCGTATTTTGTGAATATGGACCTTTCCATGAAACTGGGTTCATTTTGGTATTCGGTACTTTTCCAGCTTTTTTAGACCCAATAATAAAGGAGAAATTTAGATATATTTCCACCCAGGATTTACCTAATGATGACTTCACTTAAATGCAACAAAAATTATACTCCTGCTCTGAGCCATCCCATAATTAATGAATTTTTAATAAAATATTGGGGCCAAAAATAGGACCAAAATTCGGACATGAAAAGCTACCTAGGTGTCAATGCATTAGATCTGGAAACATGGCTGTAAATGGTCTTATATAGACTCTAAATAAAGACACTGTGTTAAATTTGATGATCCTAGTGGTTTTTCTAATCCACACATGCGGGTTTTTCCATGAATCTCAGTCTCATTCCAGGTTTAGTGTGTAACCCATCATGTCCACTCACGTTACATGCAGAACCTGCCCATTTAAATGCATATAAATCATGAATGATTTTGCAACAGCGGGGGTTTTTGTGAAACACTCTGTCTTGCATAATTAGTTCAATTCCCAAAATGTACCTGAGAGAATAAAGAGAAATAAAAAAATAGCGCATAATTTTCGTGTCCTTTTGACTGTGTTACATGCAGATTTTTGTGTTAAAAATAAGTTAAATAATATAAAAATTTGTTTTATCTGAAAAATAGTTTCTCTTTTATCTCAGTAAGTATTTATTTTTAAAATAGACCCAAAGTGCTTCCAAACTTGCTTCATAACATTAGTCTATATCTGGTTTCAATTTTTAGCCCCATGTCCTGTTATTAGAGACCAGTTTCATAGAAGCCTCCGTATTTATTTTTATTGTGACACATAAATATGTGAAAGATTCTTCAAACCCGCAGGTGCAAAAGTCACTGGGTAAAAAACAAAAAAGAAATTCACACCTTCTTTGTACAGGTCCCTTCTCTCAGTCCATTTCAAAGAAAGAAGACTATAAATAAAAACAGTTGACCTGGTGTTATTTCAAACTCTTATGTTTACATTTTTAATACATCTAATTATCTGAAAATAGTCGCAATTAAACAAAAACCTGCATCACAGGGTTGATTTAATAAAATAATATGAAATGAGATGGATCATTACAGGGCAGCTGTTGCCTAGATGGCTGGAGAGTCGGCTTGTGGCCAATGGGTCGTCAGTTCGATTCCCTGGACTGGTGGAGAATTGTTGGCTGATGTGCTCCTGAGCAAGGCACTTAACCCTGGCGCCTCATATGGCGAGCCCACTCCTAGTATGCAGTGTTTGATGCATGATCTAGGGTTGGGTTGAAGGCAGAGGACAAATTTCAGTGTGGTGCTTGTTTACGTTTGTGAACCTACTGACAAAATAAAAATTCTTCTCTCGTTACAAATGTAGTCAGCTCTACACCATTAACATACTTTTTTTTTTCATGTTGTTTTTATTGAGAAAGGTGAGAAAATATCTCCAACATTACCATTCATACAGACATTATCTATTTGAGCCCTTTTTGTATTTCTTAATTTATATTTACAAAAGTGTAAAAAAAAAACCTTAACGCATGAACTGGGTGTTTACAGTTTCAGTATTTCTCACTTAAAAACAATCATAGCGTTACAGTACCTCTGGGTTCTTTAAAAATTACACATGTTTATGCAGAAAAAACATAAAACAAAGAATAAATACAGGAAGATTATAAAAAAGAGGACATTTTTAGGAGTGATATAAATTCAGGGCAGCTAGAGGATACAAACTTGATCCATTTGTCCCAAATATGATAAAATTTATCCCTCTGGATTCTAATAGATTAAGTCAGTTTTTCCAATTTCAACATTTGCAAGATGATCTCATACCAGTCTTCTATTGTTGGTGGAGTTGGGACCATTAACATACTCTTATGATAACACTGTGGTTTTGTTTTTGTGTTACAAGGCCAAGGAGAAGTATGAAAAGGCTCTGGATGAGCTGAGTAAGTGCACCCCACAGTACATGGAAAACATGGAGCAGGTGTTCGACCAGAGCCAGCAGTTTGAGGAGAAGAGGCTGAGCTTCCTCAGGGAGGTGCTGTTGGATGTCAAGCGCCACCTCAACCTCACAGAGAACCAAAGGTTTGAGATGTTCAAGACATTTTTTTACATTGAGGCATGTGTACACAGTCACCTGCTTAACTATTATTACATGTTTTACAGTTATTCTACAGTATACAGAGACCTCGAACGCACCATTACAACAGCTAGCGCACAAGAAGATCTGAAGTGGTTCAGCAACACCCACGGCCCTGGCATGCATATGAACTGGCCACAGTTTGAGGTACGCAAATACAGTAACAAGCTGCCGCAATGTTTCATGAATAAAGATACAGTATCGCCGCTGCATCGTCCCAGCTCTGATGAGAACTGATCAGTATGCAAGAATAATACCTGTTTGAACAGCAGCCTCTGGGCAACATTAAAAATCCAATCTGAGCGGTTCGGGTCTTCTTCTATGTGTACAGGAGTACAACCCAGACCTCACCCACAGCATCTCTAAGAAGGAAAAGTCAAAGAAAAGCAACGACGGAGTCACGCTGACCAACGTTTCAACGCCAGTGGACCACGCTCAAGCAGGAGATCGAGGAAGGTGAGCATGGAAATGAATATTTGTCAACAGAACTCATACTCTGCGGACACTTTTATCGACTTCGTGTCCTAAATGAAGCAGTCGCTGCTCTCAGACCGGAGCTGATGGGAACCGTTCATCTCTGGGTGCTTTTTTCCCAAATTGAATCTGCGTTTTTCTGACAGTTTTTGGCGGTGATCCCAGATTTCTGCAGGAGTCAGCTGACTGGGCTTCTGTTTCAGCTCCCCAGATAATATCCATTTAACGTAATAATAACTGTTTTCAGAAAGGTTCTGCCCACGCTCGTAATTCACTTAAAGGAGTGATATTTGGCTTTTTTAAATGGAATTATGCATTTTCAAACATTTCCCTGTGGTCTACATAAACTGTAAATGCTCTGCTTGGGTCTGAATTCTTCATTAATTCAACTCCACAGGTCCAGCTTCAACCCGATTTCTGACTAATGACACGAGAAAGGTGGTTTTGAGCGCTGGCCCTTTAAATGCACATGACCCCACCCTCTCCAGGTTGTTGACTGTGCTTTCTGTCCTGTTCAGCCACTTGTATTCGTTAATACAACCAACAACTGAACATTTTAGGAAACAGACTCGAAGTTTGGACACATTTGTAGTTTTTACTACAACCGCTGCTGCTGATAAACAATTATGTCGTACTTGGAGAAATGTTCATCGGAAGTCTGGACCTTATATGTGCAAATGTCATGATGTAACTAGTTATAAAATGTAACAAATTAAGCAGGAATTAAAACAGGTTGTAGAAATCTACTTGAGTTTTGCCAAAACAAATATATAGATAGCTTTGCAGCACCTGGAGGGTTCAAATTCAAACTGTATGAACTATTAGGGTCCAAATACACAAATAAATGAACAAAGACTAGCAAATATGAGCCCTTTTAAAATTTTCTTCATTAAAATACAGTGGATTACTATGTTCCTACAGAGTTGAAGTATTTTTATATAAGTTGTATATTTATGTACATACTTTAGTTCATTTCCTTGGTGGTAACAGTAATATTAAGAAAAGTTGAAATGTGTGGTTTTCAGTGTAAGCAGTTATGAGAAGAACCAGGCATTCACGGCCTCCACAGAGTGGTCAGATGAAGACCAGACGGCCCCGAACTCAGGCAACGACACCAACGGAGGATCGAACCCCTTCGATGAAGACGTGGGCAAGGGCGTGAGAGTCAGGGCGCTGTACGACTACGAAGGCCAGGAGCAGGATGAACTCACCTTCAGAGCAGGTTAGTGTGAGCCCATGGGACAGATTCATACGTGTGTCCTCTGTTGGTTTGTAGGTTTACAGTCTTCACTAAAAGCAGCTGGAGGTTATTAAAGAGCCTCAATGCCTCTTAGGTCAGAGGTCAGGCTGATCTGGTAAAAGTGTGGGACTTGTAAATTTGTTGTTCCTCACCAAACATCTCCACAGGTTTCTATTAAACAGTGTGTAGTTTCTGCTACTAGTAAGAAGAAGAAGCCGCGGAGGATCATACACCAGGGGTCACCAACCCTGGTCCTCAAGATCTACTATCCTGCATGTTTTAGATGGTTCCGTCTTCCAACACACCTGATTCAAATGATTCAAATGAACAGCCTATCATCAAGCTCTGCAGAAGCCTGATAAGGACCGTCAGGTGGACTGGAAGAGGGAAACATCTAAAACAAGCAGGATAGTGGCTCTAGAGGACCAGGGTTGGACACCACTGCTTTACACGCATTATGTTTATAAGTTCATATTATGTCATTTGCTCTCATTAAAAAGCCACAAGTAAAATAAATGCTAATGTTAGTAAATGTGTTGCAAACTTTTGACATATTGTATGTATATTAGTCAACCACACAGGCCTAAGTTTTGAAGCTGTAGATAGAAAATTACTTTAGGAGGTGACGATTTCTGCATTTACATAAGTCTTTTTTTTCAGATTTTTCAGGGAAAATGAAGAAGTTGACCAGAAGTATTTGATGATGTACGCAAAAAAAAGTTATTTTTGTCATAAGATTATTTTAGGAAGGTGATAATATTACAGTTATAACCGTCAACATCATCCTTCCTCAACCCTTTATAGGGCATTCATAGAAATACTCTGAAATTCAAAATGTAAACCTTAGTGCTGTTAATGGAGGACTTAACAAGACTTTACTACTTTTGTGAAAATTTTCAAAACTTTTTACTGTTATGTAGAAAATCAAAGTCAATGAAGTTACCGTATCCGGTTCCTTACCTGTATGTGGAAAAATAAATAAATAAAAATACAAGAAAAACACATGTAAGGTGATAGGAACGTGTGTTTTAGAACATTAGAAGATCACATTTAGAACATTAGGCCAACATGCGTACTGATCCAGACCCCTGTCCGCATCCACATGACCCCTTTGAACATCATGTCTTACATTAGTACCATTACATCATGGTATCGAACAAAGCAGGTCCACTCACTGTTCCTGCAGAGGTGGACCTTATAGACCCTGGAGACCACATTGGACCTGAGATTGTTGACTGTCCTCACAGGAACTGTTGCTGTCACTTGCCTGAGAAAGGGTTATCATTAACCAAGTTACTTTTGTGCCTAAAATGAGCTAAATCTTCTCTCTCTAAACCATGATGAGATAGATTAACATATTTGAGCAACAGATGATGCTCGTATATCAAATTTTCTAGCGTTATGGCATTTTCTGGTATTTGAGTCGGAGCAGAACATGTTATGTTTGTATGTTTGTCTCCCTTTAAGTTGTTCCTGGAACATGTTGGTGTCTCCTCTGTTACTCCAGTGAGCTAGTTTCTCACTACGCTGTACTTTTCTTTCTTTTTTTCTTTCTTTCTTTTCTTTTATTGATGAAGGGGATGAGCTGACGAAGCTGGAGGAGGAGGATGAACAGGGCTGGTGTAAAGGTCGCCTTGACAATGGCCAGCTTGGTCTTTATCCAGCCAATTACGTGGAGCTGATCTAACCGTTGCAGCTCTCTCGTTGTGTCGCTGGAAGGCAAACCCAGACTGAACCGTCCAGTCATACCGCACATTGCCAGAGACTTGAAAGCAAAGCTTCCTCTTCCTGTCAGGCACAGTGAGCTGTCTTCATCTCAGAACTCATCACAGGATCCAGGATCATCTCCTAAAACTGCAACTGTTTTAGTATATTTTGTGTGTAGCTGTGGTGGATTTCAGTTGTGACACTAACATGCCATATGTTCTTTCTTCATGTTAATGATATGGTATTGTGCCTGGATAGTGAGAATGAGCTATGCATTTTGCATTTCATGTATATATTTTAATCTTTTTTTACAGTCTGGATGCTTGTACAGTTTCTCCCATATTGTCGGCTTTTTTTTTTTTTCTTTGTGAAATGTTTCATGTTTAGACTCAAAACAATAGTTTGACATTTTGGGAAATACAGTAATATATTTTCTTGCTGAGCGTAAGATGAGAGGGTAGAAACCACTCCAGTGTTTTTCTGTTTGATATGTGAGAAAGTCAGTCAGGAGATGTTAGCTTAGCTTAGAACAAACACTTGAAAGAGGAAAAGACTACAGAGACTAGCTCCGTTAAAATGAAAAACAGATCTTGAACTTCTGGAAATGATGTATGATGGGTAACACTTTTATAATAAGGGTGTAAATTATATGTTTAACTTGTATTTAACTATTACATGACTGATTATGTTTAAAGTGGAAAGTGACATGATTTTCTGTTTTTCACCATAAACACATTCACTTGATCAGTAAAGAAATTGTCATAACTTATTCTGTATATTAACTGGAATGCCATCCAGTTAGTTTGATTCTGTTAAATTTAGGTTCATTTATTTGATCAGCCTCTCTGTGCGATTACCAGGTTTAGTTTAATTGCATCTAACGTCATGGAAAGAATTCTGCCACATCTAAATATTTCCAAACCAATATGTAATTGCATATTTTAAAATAATGATTGTTGTTCAGATCCAAAACTTACCTTGACTCTGGTGGACCATGACTAGATGTATTGGTCTGTCCCAGGGCTTCTACCCATTATCCCACTAGAGCTGGTTTTCCCAAACGTAAAGCATAAAGTCCAGCATAAAGACTGGACTGTGTTTCAATGGATAAAGGTCATGTGGTCTGATGAGTCCAGATTGACCCTGTTCTAGAGAGACGGGTGCATCAGGGTGAAAGGAGAGGCAGATGAAGTGATTACCCATCATGCCTAGTGCCTATAGTACAAGCCTACGGGGGCAGTGTTACGATCTGGGGTTGGTGCAGTTGGTCAGGTCCAGGTTCAGCAAAAAAGATGGAAGTAAATGTAATGTTGTGTTACTGTGAATGTGTGACAGTCAAAGCTAAAGGCACTTCAATGAAATATTACAGCGTAGGGCTTTTATTTTTGATTTTTTTTGGTCAGGCCGTGTACGTAACAATAATGTCATTTCATTTTGCTGATTAAAATAGCAGTGGAGTGTTCTCTTGACAAGTTAATAAATGTTAGTTTTTGCAAAGCCATGCAAAAAAACAAGACAAACACTACAAAAAAAACACAAAAAGATGAAAATGATATCAAGGATACAAACATAAAACAAGAGGACGCAAGATGAAAAAGATGTGAAAGAGGAAACAACATTAATAGCAATAACATTAAAAGACAATAAGTGACTGATCCCAGCAGAGTACATTTAATATGACGTTATTTTCACACTGGAAGAGTCTGATAAAACAGACATTATGGTCATTCATGACATTTGTTTCAATTTGGGTCTTGAGCAGATATAAAATTTCTGGTTTGAGTCTGGAACAGCCTTAATGTGTTAGCTTAGTACAAGTTTATCATTTTATTCACCCAGTTATCACACTATTAACGTCCTCATTATAAAGGGTTACTGTATGTTTTTTTTTTAAAGAAAGGCTGTCATCGCTTACCAGCAAATTACCGGTCAAGAGCGTCACTTAAATAAGCCAAAAGACTATCAACCAGCAAACACAGCTTGTCATTTTCACACATCTGTTTGGATTCAACTCACTGTGTGAATTATGAGTCTTCACTGCAAAAATCTAAATCTTACCAAGTTTATTTTTCTCATTTCTAGTGAAAATATGTCATCACACTTAAAATAAGACAGAATCACCTAGAGAGGAACTTTTCAGTGAGATATAAGAACTGATTTTTAGACAATAAATCTGGAAAATCTTATTTCAAGAAATCTTAC
>JAPQRP010000024.1:4029778-4042761 GCA_037367295.1 Apogon hyalosoma
TATCTATCTATCTATCTATCTATCTATCTATCTATCTATCTATCTATCTATCTATCTATCTATCTATCTATCTGTTCTCAGACAAAGCCTAGCAATTCTACAAAGAAGGAATCTACCCATGGAAACATAGATTGCAAAAGTGTTGGAGCTTATGTAAAAAACCTCTTTTTTTTTTTTTTTGATAAATAAACCTTTTTATTACATTTGCCTGAGACGTTTTTGACTGTCCTTCAAATGTTAAAATAGACTTTTTTTTAAATTATAATTTTATGTTTTTGCAAAGACAGCTGTGACGTGTGTCTTTCTGTCTGAATCATCTCTAAATAAAACAAGATGAATTAGAATGAAATAAAACAAGTGTACCTTTTTCTTTATTGAGCCAGCGGATGCAGCGTCCGTAGTTGTGAGGTTTGAGAAGGAGCTCTCTGAGGAACTGCCACAGATGAATCGGCTGTCCTGAACTAGATGAGTCCGCTTCAGACCACAGCTCCTCGCCGACTAAAACAACAGAGAACAGTTTGATTATGACGATTTGAGAGCAAATACAACTGTAAACTGGAGCTATGGTTAGCTAGGGTCAAAAATAACCATCACCCGTAAGATTAGGGGTTAGGCTTGGGATCTCTACCTCAACATCTCTATCATTAGAGACGGAATGACTCAACGGTTTGGAGTAAAGAGTCAAAGGTGATGCAAGGGCCAGGGGTGGGGTTAGTTTTACTCTTTAGCTGCGTTTAACCCATAAAGACTTAGTGGTAATTTTGTGACAGTTCCCAAATGATTTTTTTTCTCTCTATTGAACCTTCCTTAAGTGATTTATCACCATTTATTACAATATTTCACACTACATTTTGCAGTTATTTTCATATTTTCTTATATTTAATTTATTGATCGTGTAGATTTTCATAAAAGCTCAGAGTTAACTCAAAGGTTATTTAATCAGAACCAGAGAAAACTAAAGAAAAAGTAACTCTTTCAGCAAAGATATCATAACTGAATGTAAAAAAAAAGCATCTGCGTATGCTGTCATTTGTGAAACTCCATGGGTTTTACTGGTGAATCAGTGTTGTAGAAGATGACGGTGTTTCCATGTTCAGTACGTAGCTTCTGAACGTCCAAATGGGTGAAAAATGGCATTTTACACCATTTATTGACATGTATTGATAGGATTAGTGGATCAACAGTTATCAAACATTTTAGATCAGCAGATGGTTTTGGTCACCGGTGGGTGTTTGGGTCTTTATGGGTTAAACTTATGCAGTTGAGACCACTTTTCAGCCACATGTTAAACACAAATCCAAGAGGATGTTCTGATTGTATAGTGGCCTTATTTCTTCTGTTATTACCCTGGGTGTTAGGAGAAAGAAAAGATAAATACAACCAAACTAACCTGTTGTTTTGGGGTCTCCAACTGAACACCTCTCTTTCATCCACGCAGCTGCAAAGAAAACTAAGTTGAATTTGCATGTTTTTCTATTTCTTATTCTCTTCTAGAAGCACAATACACAACTTCAAAATGTTCACTCAACACATTACTAAATCATCTGACATTATGACAAATTAGTCCAAACTCACCTGACTTCCAGATGTCCAGGTGTGCGTGCAACGTGTCTCCGCATTGAGGGGAGCGCTGGCGAAACTCCTCCTCACTCATGGCGCACAGGTCTCTTCCTGTCAGTTCCTGAAAGGCTTTTCCTGCATGGGGTAACTTGTACAGATGTTCAGTCCAAAGCAGCCACTTCTGGACGTTACCTGTGTTCCACTCAATAGGATCTAGAGAACAAACACAGGGAGAAACAGAAGGATGAAAATGGTGAGAAAACTAGCACCTGCACCCATGATAACTTAGTTTAGGGTTATTGCACCAAGGAGAGTAAAACATACTGAGTCAAAATGAGATCTCTTTTTTTTATCAGTGAAGTGAAAAGTAAACCAAACTGTACACCCTAATCAGATGAACAGATGATTAGGGATTGCTTAGGTTTATGACAGCCAGCAGCTTCACAATGCATAATGCTTCCTCTGTTTGCTTTTCCTAGCAGCAGCGACCTCGCCCTTAAGACTGTGTACTTGTCTACTGGCATGAACAAACCATCACTGTCACCATCCAAGAAAATGCATGCAAAGGTCAGGATTAAATAGATCCTGGAGCAGGTAAACATGGCTTTGCGTCAGTAAAGATATGATTGAAGAGATCTGTCATCTCCCTAGAGCTATCCACACACACGTGTTGGTTTTGGGAGATCCAGGAGGTTAGGAGCCTTTGACTCTATAGTGTTGTACCTGTGAGTAACGGGCGACATGGTAGGGTTTGGTGAAGAAAAATGTTATGTAGTTTTTGAGCGTCAGTTATATCCCTTAATACTATAACCCCCCTCTCCATTCATGACTTAGCAGGTGTCGCTGAAGTTGAAGTGCAGCTTACCTGGGGTGATGTTGAGCAGTTTGCAGGCTGTTTCTATATCCTTCAGCACCTCTCCCACCACCATGCTCTGCACCTGCTCCAGCGACCGCTCTTCCTCCTGCCCTCCTAAACCAGGAGACAGCCCCTGCTCCTGGCTGTCGATGACGGGACACTGCTCCGGCTCCTCCCTGGGCTCCATGCGATTCATAGGCATAGGCAACGTCTGCGAGGCCTCTGAAACCTTCACGACCCACGTGGCGTCTTCAGTGAGGAGCATATCGAAGCAGGACAGGTAGAGGCCCGGGATGCCGCGCTCCAGAGCCTCCACGCCGGGTTTGGTGTCTTCCATATCCCAGGGTCCACCAGAGGCCCTGGTGCGATCCAGAAGGGTGAAGGAGTTGTCTGTCATCCCGATCCGAGAGCCATACACAGGGTTTGACATAACTGGTAGCTGCAGGAGGGACGGACACGAACAAGATGAAATAGTTTTGTGAGCGTGTTAAGCTTATTTGTCAGAAGCCATGAACAAAAACATTAAAAGAAAACATGCATTGCACCAGATGCAGATACATGCCCATTTTTATCTTCATACTAATTTTAATTTAACCTTTATTTAACCAGGCTGGTCCCATTTTGATGGGGGGATCTCTTTTTCAAGGCCAAGACGCCAGCAATACAGTCACATAATAGTACATGGTAGTAGTAGTAGTAGTAGTAGTAGTATCAGCCAGAGGTGGGTAATCCCAGGTTCATCAAGTCAAAGTCCTGCCATGTATTGGTTCCAACCTGCTCACTGAACCAGCCCATTTTGATGAGCACAACTCCTCATCCAGGTAGATGGATAATTAGTGGAATCGCCTGTGTTAAATGAACAGGTCGGAACCGATACATGGCAGGACTCTGACATGATGAACCTGGGATTACCCACCTCTGGTATCAATGACAACATACAAAAAGGACGTTCAAGACAGAGTCAATGAGCTTAAAATAATATTGTCAACCATTAGTAAAATAATCTCATATTAAGAAAAACGTACTATTTCTAACTTTGTGTTGTTAAAACCCTAAAAGGCAGATGTGCATAATATCCCAAAGGAACAACATTTTTTTCTCCATTTCATAGATAGACAGACACCAATTACACAACTTCTCAGTTTAAGAACATTAATTTTTTATCCTTTGTCATTTTAATGTATTAATTTGTTTCCTCACTGCAAAAATCAAAATCTCACCTAGAATATTTTTCTCATTTCTAGCCAAATTATCTCATCACACTTAAAATAAGACAGAATCACCTAAAGAGTAACTTTTCACTGAGATATAAGAACTTATTTTTAGACAATAGATCTGGAAAATCTTATTTCAAGAAATCTTACCAAGATAATTTTCACTTGTTCCATCTCACTGAAAAGTTACTCTTTAGGTGATTATGTCTTATTTTAAGTGTGATGAGATGATTTGACTTGAAATGAGAAAAATACACCCGGTAAGATTTTGATTTTTTCCACTGCTTCTTTTCTTATTTAAGGGTTTAAGAGTTGTTTTGCAGTTTAAAAGGGCTCAGACCACTCAGAGAGCACAGACCTTCACTTTCACAATAGTCCAATCTTCTCAACATTATTAAACAATAAACAAACCACAAATTATGTTTTACTGTCTAACTGTTCTATTTTGTCAGTTGGTGCCTTTTGGTGAGATCAGATGATGACAAAATAAAATCACCTTAGGGAATATCCCGCTGTCCCCGAAAATACAATACAATTAAAATAAAATTATTGAAGTAATTATAGATGGGAGGTAAATTGTTAAAAGGAAAGTAGCCAAAGCAGCGTTCCAGTTGGAGTGTTCCATCTGTTTGCCTTTGGCTAAGGTGTTGTACAATCCAGTGGAAGAGGTTTGTTTATCTACTAGCCTCAGGCTCTCCAATGTTAGGAAAGAAAGTGAAGAACATAAAAACAGACAGCCTCCACCCCTTATGATGAATCTGCTTCAAAATGAATGGGATTATACATCACCCATGCCCTATCCTCAACCAAGGTTCAAGAAAATTGGAGTAACACTTTTTGCATAATCCTGCTGACAGAAAGATAAATGGAAAGGATCAAGTAATGGAGCATAATATGAAATACAAACAAATGTTGGAGCTACTCTATGATTTTACAAATCAAAGTGTTGTTTTAGCTTTTTCTTTTCTTTACAAAACTAGAAAATAGCAATTGTTCACTTCAATTAAAAAAAACATTAAATCAAAATTACAATACCTCTTCCAAAAGTTTCTTAGTCTCAGGGCTAATAGAGAGACTCCATGAGAGGATGTGCAGGCGTGACTGACCAGCGAAGAACTGAGTGGATGTTCTTTAAGAACCCCAAAGTCTGACTGAGATACTGGGGAAATGACCCTCATGAGAGTTAAAACACACACAGCGCTGAAAGGCATGGTGCAAAGTGGATTTGACTGAGTCTCTTATTTGTGGGTCAGTGGCCCAGAATGCCTTGTGTCTTGGGGGTGGGTGACTTGCATTGAGCCCCTGAAGAAGCTCTGCCGCCTGCCTGGGCTTTCAAGGTGCCGTCTCTGCAGTCCTCTGTCTCCAATGTCAGCTGGAGTTTTTTTAATCAAATGGAAGTTAGATAATGTGAAGAGGACCAACCAAGGTGTGTGTTTTAAGGCAAGACTGACGTGTGTGGTTTTTTTTTTTTTTTATACAGGAAATTGCTATCATTAGTGTTCATTTATGGATGTCAGCTGTAGCGTAAGTGTTGTAATCTCAGGGTGAGCTGATATACGGCGCCCATACTGTGTACCTGCCACAGCTGGCATATGGGAAGGCACACCGCTGTGGCATACCACGTTATCAGCGGTTGTGGCTGAAGGAAGTGTGCTCACCCTCACAGAGCGCAAGTTCACGGTAAGTCACAGCTTTATTTGTCAAGACACAACGTAATTTGAGTCTCGTAAAATTTGCAAAAACCATAAACTACACCCATCTGACAAAATCTAATCTAAGTTTTATGATGAGTCCAGGTGATCTTCAAAACCTAAAATTAGAGAAACAATGCAATGTACAGCTTAAAGTTTTTTCTTAACTGGGTTAAATTCTCTTAAGACATAAGACCTAAAAATGGCACTGACTTTAAAATGGCATTACTCTTCACACTTTGTTGAAGCCACTCCATTGCAGCAGAAATGTCTGGCATCCCCTATCATTCTGAAATAGTGGAATAACTCTGTAGTTCATATTTTTTTCAGAAGTATCAAACTCATCCATGGTGGTGCTATAGATGACACTGTCTTTACGTAATATAGTTGTTTTGGTCAAACATTTGTGTGGGGAAAAATGAGCTGTCTTAATAAAAATGATTAAATCCTTGCCAAAAAATCAGCACATCGATGCCTTTTTTTTTTTTTTTAAAGTTTAGCGCAAAAATGCAACCTTGGACATTGTCGTTCATGTAGAGAAGTTGACATGGAAAATATTTACTAGCAAATAAAAGAAGGAAGGAGATTGTTGAAATAGTCACACAATGACAGGATTACTCCAGCAGAGACTCATGAGACCCGGACCACAGTGTCATTAAAACACATTAAACAAACTCTTGATAGAGTGGGTTAGCCTCACACTTTTAGAGCTGAAAAGCTGTAAAGAATCACTATAAATGGACTTACACACATTCGCTAGCCTTACAGCATTAATGCTACAAAGTACCTGTGATGCAATACTCTCTGTAAAACACTTTATTTTCCACAGACTGTATGTAAATAGTGGAATACCCTTCATGACGTCACCCATTGGTTTGTGAACTGCAATTCTGAAGCCTCTAGAAGTGTAACATGGACATTAACACTTTGGTTTTTTTAAGGAATCAAATGTTTAGAGTTACAGAGGAGCAAGGGATGAAATGGGACTCATATACAATGTTCATGTGCAAGACTCAATAACAGTGGAATAATAAACGTCATCATGTAATTTTAGCAACTTAAAAAAGTGATAACGCATTACAGTTGTGTTTTGTAAGTCATGAAATATGATCACGTCATGAAATATACAAACACATTAATAACAGCCTGAGCTACTTAACAGGCTAGGTGGCAGACAGTGTAATTCAATACAAATTAATGTTTACAATAGCTAATGCAGCGATGGTAAATACATAGATGTATACACTAGATGTCGCGTTGGTAACTGCGCTCGAATGCGTCAATGGAGCAGCCATCTTGGTCTGGGGTAGCGCTCCTTATAAATGAATGAACATCAGTCGGGGCCAAGGTGTGTACAGAATTAAATCACCATAGATCAGCAAATTTCAAAAGCTATGTTTTATGTCAGACCTGTGTTTACGACCGAACTGTGAGGAAAATGATAGCGAAAAGCAGTTTTTGTCAATATAGCCTACTTTATCTTAAAAATGTAATGCGCATACGGGCAATTCTTCGATTCAAAATAAACTTCTCGCCTATTACACACAGAAAATAGGCCAGTGATGCTAGCTTCCGTCAAAAGACCCTGACAATCCCTTAGTCGTCATAAGCCCCCTAACATTACCGCTGTCATACTAGCCCCTAAAATCACAGGTGAGCCTGGTTTGGCAAAAAAAATGTACATTAAACAGTCTGCTATCTACACTAGAGTATAGATTTGTAGAGAACTGCAGACAATGAACTACATATAATACATTTTCCAGGCAAGGAAAATTCTTTATTGTTTCTACATTTATATCAACGCTGAACATCCACTTGCCTGTAACACCCCCAACATCCTGTTCGTATAAGTTTGGAAAAAGAACTATAGACAGGTCCATACACACAGACATCTTGTACAGGTTTGTAGAGAACTATAGACAATGAACAAACTATTCAATACAGTCGCGGAAAAAATGATTAGACCGCCCCTTGTTTTCTTCAGTTTCTTGTTCATTTTAATGCCTGGTCCATTTGTTTGAACAAATATAATGATACCAACAAAAATAGCTCATAGTAGTTTTATTTCAGAGCTGATATCTATCCAGTTTCCATGTTTTCTTAGAAATAACCAAAATCACTTCAATTTTTACATCAATATCTATAGCATTGTACTGACAAAAACAGTGCTTTTAGTCATTCCATGTTTTCTTTTCTGTCTGTTTAAGTCACATGATACACACAGGAGTTAGTACTTGATTGCATAACCATTATTTTGGATGATTTTGATGGTCTAATAATGTTTCTGCGACTGTATGTACAGCTGGCAGTACAGAGGCTGTCTTTCGTAACCTATTGTATAGTTCATTCAATGCCTATGTGTGCAATACATTTTCAACATAAAATAGGTTATATTGACAAAAAAAATGCTTTTCTCAAACATTTTATTCACAGCTCGGTCATAAATACAGGTCTGACGTTTGAAACGAATGAAGACATAAAACATCGCTTCTCAAATTTGCCGATCTATGGTGATTTAATTCTGTGTACACCTTGGCCCCAACTGATGTTCATTCATTTAAAAGGTACCAAGATGGCGGCAGCATTGATGCATGCTGAGAGGTCGAACGCGACATCTAGTGTATATTTATCTATGTAGTAAATAAACTTCATAACAGAATCCTCTGACTGTCTTGGTAATGCAACTCCTTAAATACAACTATTATTATCTTTATTATTATTACCGGTATTGTTATTATTTTTTTTATTTTTTTTGTTTATTTGTCTCAAACCAAAATAACAAGAAAAAATAATAAAGTCAACAAGTCAGTTACATATGCATCCATCAATGATCATTAATCACAGAAAAGGTAACAAATACAATAAATTTAACATAAATGTTTATATAAACTCAAAAACACAGCTTGAGAAGGAACAGAAAGAAGCAAAAGCTGATCTAGTCCTGCCCCTTCCTTACTTTAAGTGTCAGATTCATAATCAAATATATTTCCTATTATAGTGCTGCCTGTTCGGAAAAAGCTACCTTTTATTCAGTAAACACACTAAATGTCTGGCACCGTCGTCAAGCTAACACTAGTCAAACCTCACCTGTCCATCACTGTGACCTTTCCTTTATTAATGCTGAACTTTTTGTCTTTATGCGATGTTAAATGGGGAGGTATAACACAAATTCACCCTGTGTACAGTTGTCAAAGAGGAAGAAATGAACTCTAGAGTCTGATCCGACCAGCTCTAAAAGTGTCATGACATAACTTTTGTTATGATGTGGCACTATGTAAATAAATTTGATCGGTTGGACATATTTTGTACCAGGCTGTAAACATGTTTATTTCAGCTGTACAGTTGTGCATTTGTACTTGAGGATGTTTGGGGAATGACTCACTTTTGGAGGCAGGCTCCTCGTGGACGTTCATTTTACTGTTTCCACACTGACTTCACTTTTCAGCATTATAGTTATCTTTATGCACTTGCACTGGCTGAGAATTTGAGTTACACCAAAGTCAGTCTCATGCAACATTTTCTACAATACAGTCATTCACTACAATTCACACAACTCATAACACATCAACATGTTCAATATGTTGCTGACTCTATTCCAAATAAACCCACTAATAAACAACTTAACTTGCCCAAACTTAAATGAAGTTGTCTTCCCTGCCTCCTATAAAACGATTCACATCCAGTCTTTGGTCCTCAACCCCCCACAGTAAAACCCCTTCCCCATCTTCTTTTTATCTCCAAATTTCTCGTAAACCACAGCCCACACTCCCTTTCACTCCATCAGGAGTCAGATTAAAAGCCAGTGGCATCCCAGTCTGGCTGCGGCGTGTCAACTCTGCTCTGTAACAGCTTGCACTAAGCCCATTAGCAAAGCAAATTTAGCCATATTACCTTCTTCCAAAAGGAAGAGGGGGCACAAGAAAAAGACACAAACACACTCCCCCGTGGAGAAGGATTACGGAACTGACTGATCCCTAAATGAGTTTGGTCAAGATGCTGATATTCATTTCAGGAGCATTAAAGCTTGCTCCATTTACTCAGCAAAGTCAGCCTTTGACACAGGTGGGAAAAGGACGCCCTTCACGCAGCCCTGCACCCTGGGAAACGTATTTTTTCGACATACTTGGGCTCATTTATGAAGGGGAAAGTGATTATTTGAGGAAAGGTTTTTATCATTGGCTTAGAGCAATGGTTCGCAAACTTTTTCAGCTCAAGACCCCATAAAAAAATGTGGTGTCACTCAAACATAGAAAAATATGTCATGAATTGCCAAAAATCTATATTTTTATTCACTTTTCCAAGAAAACTCTTATAGTTTCTTTCTATGTCATGTTTTTTTTAATTTTTTTTTTTTTTTACATTTTTCATTTAACTTCCATCTTGTTACATCCTTTGTGTCATTTCAATCTTGTCTGCTCTTTAATTTCATCTGTATGTCATTTTGTATTTTGTGTCACATCCATCTTGTGTCATCATTTCCAAATTAGTCCTTTACGTAACTTTTGTCCAGTTACATCTTTTACAGCTGATGCATTTCACTGAAGTTCATCTGACTTGGGTAAAATCAACAAAATCACATAATATATTATTGCTCTATATTTCCTTTTAATTAGAAACCCAATAGACCCTGTGGTCCTGACCCTAAGTTTTCATTAGCACAGACTTAAATTCATTGGTCTTAAATGATCTTTAAGCAACAATAGAACTAAATATAGCTATCACTGTGTTATATATTTACCAGGAAAAACTAAACTAATTCAGTGTACTGTCTGAAATGCAACTCCTTACGTCACTTCTCTTTAAACAGAGATGGTGAACATTGCAGAGCAGTGAAGTGAAGTCAAGCTTAAAATTAACCCATTATCTTATTTATCATCATAACAGGTATGTGTCAGAATTCTGTTAAGTGTTTACGTTAACATTAATGAGTAATAATTAAACCAACCAAAAGCCTGATCTTTCTGTGTGTTTAATCTGGAAGTTTCAATCTGACACAAAAGAGAAAAAAAAAAGGTCATGAGCAACATTTTAAGAAAAAAAAAAAAAATCCAAAATCATCTGCAAGGGCTCTGCTCCACTTTGGGAAAAAAAAAAACATGTGCTGTTTGACTCTGGAGTTAAAGGAGTGTGCACAGCCAGGCGTGACTGTTTGTCATGTGAGCGTTAAGGGGAGATTTTTTCCCCCTTTTTTTCTTTGTTATTGTTTCTCATGGGAAACTGGAAGTCATTGTTCCCAGAACAAGGAAAAAGGGTTTAATCAGTATGAAACTCCATGCTTCATATTACTATTACTGAGATGATAAACAGATGGGAGGATTTAATTTGCATAATTCTCATAAATGTGTCATTATTGTAAAGTTCTCCAGGTGTTCTGTTCACATAAATCTTATGTCAGTAGGTGTGTGACATGTTCTGCTTTAGGATTGACAAATGAAAGGTGATTAATTTAAGTTTATTTTATGAACTGAAAACATGTACTTAATGTATTTTTTATGTATGTATAATGCCTGTAGTTTAAGCTGTGGTTTTAAACTTTATTTTTAGATTTATTAGGCATTTCATTTGCTTCTCCTTTGAGCATTTTGTATTAACTGACACCCCTAGGAATTTGAGTGTGCAGTCTAGTTTGGTTGTTTCATCGAGAACTATTTCATTTTCACTCATAATCAAAATCCTACTTAAATCTCCCAGCTCATCCTGGATGGCACTGACACTGATAATGTCTGTTTATCTCTGTAGTTACTGGCATAAAACGTCCAACAACCCATCAGACGCCTTTTATCTGTCAAGATTCAGTTTTTATCTTAGTGACTGAAACCTAAAATGCAACTGGAGGGAAAACAAAAGAAGAAAGAAACATGAATATACACAACAAACACAAAGAGAAAAAAGAATGAATCCTTTTTTTGTTTGTTTGTTTGTTTTTTATCATTAACATTTCATTATTTACAGACATCCAAGCTGTTTCACAAACCTAAGAAACTACTGTGTTTTGAGGAGGATTGAGGGAAAAAAATGGAAAATGCAACATTATTACTGAAAATTTCTATGTCTTAACACCTGCAGTTTATGTCTGTATCATGATGTTGTATCTGCTCTGGTGTTATTTTATGACCTACGGTGAAACTAAAGACGTTACCGTAATTTCTTAACAACTTGAATCTACTAAACTAAACAAAATTCTGACTGTAAAATAATGATTAGTATACTTATTCTTATCTTTATTCTGTGACTTACTGATTTGCAACAAACAAATCAAACTTTTCAACCTTTATACAAGTTAATTTCTAATTACAAGCAATCATATATTAGGATATTGCTCCCTAAAAAGTGTCTCTAATTTTCAATTGTAAAGTTTTCAAAGAAAAATGATGTTGCCCAGATTGAATTTTTCACTGTTGTCCCAGAAGTGTTCAATATAATAACCTTTATTCCCATGATGCTAACATTATCAGCATCAGTTAATGATGACATTGTCTCTGTGCTACTGAACTACTCACAGCAGCGTGTACTTGAAGTTGAATTTGACTCGTTCTCAGCAAACCAACGAGAACCTAAATGTCTTCTTCAGAAACACAACGTTGTGTACATTGTGTGTAGTCTTGTCTTCTTACCAAGGTGAAGATGCTCTGTGCTGCAGCTGCCACAGATAAACACTAGGCTGGATGGTGCAAGAGGCAGATGCAGGTCTGGTTCTGGAGGATGAAGGATGGCCTTTTTGTCCGGCGGCAGACCGACACTCAGCTCAGCTCAGCTCAGTCAGGACACCTCGGTGTTACCTAAAGCCAAAGTGCAGCAGGAGGACACCTTTTAATCAGCCTCCCCCTGATGACAGTCACAGACCAGCAGCAGCAGCAGCGGGAGGAAGAGGAGGAGGAGGAGGACGGGGCCCTCCCAGGTTTTTCTCACTTTAGCAAACCACACAGCCTAAAGCACAAACGTAAACTGATCTCCAAGTGAAAGCACCTGCTGGGGGTGTGTACGAGTCGACGAGGAGCAAGTGACTGAAGGGAGTGCAAAGGAATTCCAGCAGCATTCACTGCAATTTATATTTATAGGCCAGTCATGTTTACTTATGCACACAACCCTAGTGGTGTGTGTACGTGTGTGTTCAGATATTGGCTCAGACCTCTTTAAACACTATACTAGTTGACCCCAGCGCTTAGGTTACAGACAAATCGAGAGATAAGAGGCAGAAGAAAAAAACTGTGTCGCTTAAGTTTTTATTGCACACATGTTTTTATTAAAATAATTCTGAATTGTGTCCAGCGTGTCTTATTGTATTTATTTATTTATTTATTTATTTATTTATTCATTCATTTCGAACATGCAAAGAAACAAAATAAAACAAAATAAGACAAAAACCAAATAACATTTATATGAACAAAATCTGTCTTCAAGTACGTGCAAGTCTGAATTTTGCATGGTCGAAAAGGAGTAGGAAGAAGCATAAACTTATGTAATCCAACACCTCAAGTGCTTTTACACATTTATCACTAGCTTAATACAAGAATCAAATGATACATTTTTCCTAATTTTAGCATTCAGCCACAACTAATACATAATGCACTAATTGAATTCTGCACAACAAAATGATCATAGTAGTACAGTCATACAAACAGACTCAACAATTCAACAATTTCCTTCAATAATTACAGCATA
>JAPQRP010000024.1:4070640-4082069 GCA_037367295.1 Apogon hyalosoma
GTATTTTCCACTGGAGAACTGGGAAAACATTTTGATACACGAGTTGCTGAGATGAAAATAACCTCTGACCTTTTCAATATGGCGGAGAGCAACGAGGGATTAATCGAAAATGATAGACGCTGCTTTTATAAACATTCTGCTGCTATTAGTGGATGATTTTGCATAGTTGTAGTATACACAATTTGCAAAACACAATTTTACAAAAAAAAGTAGGAGTTTGCATGTTCTCCTTGTGTGTGTGGGTTCTCCCTGCGTACAAAAACATGCATTAATAAGTTAATTAGTTCAGCTAAATTGCCCATAAGTGTGAATGTGATGATGATTAGTTGTTCGTATCTATATATATATCAGTGTATATGCATCTTCCCCATAGCACGCGAAGGCAGCATTAAATTATGTACTTTCAGTGCTAGTCATTCTAGTTTCAATGAACTCATCTACCGGTACAATTTTTATTTAAATTCTATGTGTCAGTGTGTATTTCATTTAAACTCAACGGTTGAATTCAAGAACAAGTCAAGTCAAAGCACGGTTACTTTCCACACTGTAGATCAACCCATAAAGACCCAAACCATCTACTGATCTAAAATGTTTAATGACTTTAAAACCACTAATCCTATCATGACATGTAAATAACTGGTGTAAAATGCAGTTTGTCATCTTTTCATGGTCATCAGATATGACCCATTTGAATGTTCAGAGACTGTAGTTACCGTGGAAACACCGTCATCTTCTACAACATTGATTCACCAGTGAAACCCATGGAGTTTGAGAAATGATAGTGGATGGACATGCTTAATTTATGTTCAGTTAATGATAGATTTGCCTGAAAAAGTTATGTTTTTCATAGGTTTTCTGTGTTTTTGATATAATAACCCTCAAATGTAATCTCATCATTATCATTAAAGTAAATGATCGGTAAATTAAATAAAGGAAAATACCTGATTTTCACTGAAGAAACTCAAAATATAGAAAATAATATTATGATATGTGGTGATAAATCACTTAAGAAAGGTTAAATAGAAAGAAAAATTCATTTGGGAACTGCCAGAAAAATAACACTGGGTCTTTGTGGGTTAATACTTATTCATTTGATTGAGAGAATGAGTGTGAAGAGTGTGAAAAGCTGAAAATATACTTTGAATAATCTAAAATATTCAAACTATTCTGGTTTGATTGACATTTTTTGTTTATTACATAACTCTGTGTGTTTCCTCATAGTTTTGATGTCCTCAATATTAATCTACAGTGTAAAAAAACGAATAAAAATCCATTAAAAGAGAAGATATATCCAGACTTTTAACCCTGTACCGTGCATATAATGATCATTATACATTGTTTCTCCTAAAGTTGGAATAATGTTGTTTACAGACACATTGTTGTTTTATTCCTATTTATACACATCAGTAATCACCTTCAACCTGGTGTCATCATTGCATACTGAATCCCAGTTACACTTTGTCTGTCAAGAATAAATCACATTGTGACAATCATTTCATGAGAAGAGGTAAAAAATATTTTATTCCAACTTTATGGGCAACAGTGTAGTATTCAACAGAGGGAGTGTTCCAGTTCATAACACTATGATATGTAGCAGATGGAAGTTGTTAAAAAAAAAACAAAAAAACAGCAACATTGGAGACAAGACTGTACTGTCCAAATATAACAAAGTTAAGTAGTATTTCCATTATTTTTCGTGTTTTACCACCAAAAAGGCTCATTCAGGTTTTGAACATTAGTTTATGGGTCTCAAATGGACCTCCTTTTAATTTAAGTCCAAAACATCAGATCAGACCCAGATTATTTATATATTAACAGACATTCATTCATTCATTGTGTATTTTCCCATATGCATATATTCTCTTAAGATTTTCCTGAATTGCCTTGTTTTTTTTTGTTTTATCGTTTGCCCTTGACATATTTTCTGAGTTAAATAACGGTGACATGACACTGGATAACCCTGGTGTAATGTGATACTAAAGTAACCAAGGAAATTAAATCCGCAGTGTTAATATGCAACTTTCCAAAACCAGTAGGTTCAGTATTAGGCCCCGCTCAAGAAAGATGACAAAGTCATTGTTTCAGTGTTAATTTAATCATACAAATGCTTCTTTAAAGATACAGGAAAAAAAACAAAAAAAAAAAAAAGAAAAACAACTTATTTTAACATTTTTCTTTTCAGATAAATGTGCTATCTTAGGACTATTTAAACTTTCACCTCATCCACTCACTTTGCCACCCACCTCAAACCATACAGAGCCACAAACTAAAACTAGAGAATGAATCCAGCAGTATTCAGATTTCCTCACCATCGGTCTCCATCACACACAGAAACAAGCAACCGAACACACACCCACAAAAAAAAAAAAAAAAAAAAAAAAAAAGCAAAAAAGCATTGCAGAACAGTGTATACTGTTTGGGAGGAGTTTTCCACTGACTCTCAAAACAAATACGACAGCACTGCAACACTAAAATATGTTGATTTTACAAACAGTGATAGGGAGAAATAAATGGTAAACTTAAAATATCAGATGTCAGAATTATAACCAGAGGGGGTGATGAATTAAAGCAAATTTATCTGAAACTGTAGAAATAACAGTAACACTATATGGAAATTCCTTCGACAGGTTTTACCCTTTTATTTTGAAACCCAAAATACATAGTGAAATTCACCGTCTGAAATTATGAACACAGCAGAGCTCAAGTCAAAAGTAGTAGAGAAAATTGAATTTCTCAGTGTGTGTAACCTAAATGTATGTGACTTCATTTTTATTTGCATGATCAGAGAAGAAACTAATGTTTAAAAAAAAAAAAAATAAATTTAAACTTATCGCCAAGAAAACAAGATTTAAAGCTTTGAAAAACAGGCAATCTGGGGAGAAAATACACAAAGTTCAAACCTTCTGGAAAATGCTGGTATCACAATCCACAAAAGCCAAAAGGTCAACCCTCCTCCTCATCAGAGTGAGAACAGCATTGTGCAAATAGCAGTAACAGAACATCAGTGCTAATTACTCTGAACCACATTTAGACAGATTTACCAGGATCAAACCATACTCCCCCTTTTATTTTTTTTTAAACAATGTATTGAGCATCATATTGAGTGAAGTTTGAGTGGGTTGACTGATTTTTAGCACCACCTGCTGGATGTAAATCAGGCTTTGCATCTGCAGTGCACGACGAGACTTCAAATAAATAACACCAGGGCAGCTAGTGAGTCATTTCCACCAAGCAAGTGATAAATCACTTAACAATACTTGAGAGGTACACGAGTAAGTAAAGCTTTCACAACGCAGATGTGTATTCGTACAGACACATCATCCCTTACCCAAGTAGTATACACCATTTTGTGTCAGTTAAGTCCAAAGGGAAAACCATAACATACTGTACATGCGCACACACGGGCCACACACGCACATACATTAATATCTAATACACGTAGACACAGACTCTACAGTCACTCATCAGGCAGAATAGATTTAGATGGCTTTATCAACCCTCCTTCACAGCTCACGTGCTCAAACTCACTCGTATCCTTTCACGCTTCAGCGTCTATTTAAAGGGGAAACCCACCCTAAAAAAAAAAAACAAAAAACAAAACACACACAAGCAGTCTCACATCAGCGCGGCGAGATGACAGCACAGATTAGTGTCTTGGTTTTCTGGATTTCATCTTTGGAAGAGACAGGGTTCCTACACAGGGATCATTCCTGTAGATTTAACAGATGCAGAAAATGTTTGATCAAATGTGTCTGATGAGTGGCTAGACCTTCAAGCAAAAATGCACACTGGAAAAAATCTAAATCTTACCAAGTGTATTTTCCTCATTTCTAGTTCAAATATCTCATCACATTTAAAATTAGACATAATCACTACAAGAGTAACTTTTCAGTGAGATATAAGAACTGATTTTTTAGACAATAGATCTGGAAAATCTGATTTCAAGAAATCTTACCAAGATAATTTTCACTTGTTCAATTCACAGATTTGTTTTTGCTTGAATTAAGCAAAAAAAATAAAAATCTACCAATGGAACAAGTGAAAATTATCTTGGTAAGATTTCTTGAAATCAGATTTTCCAGATCTATTATCTAAAAATCAGTTCTTATATCTCACTGAAAAGTTACTCTTTAAGTGATTATGTCTAATTTTAAATGTGATGAGATATTTGGACTAGAAATGAGGAAAATACACTTGGTAAGATTTTGATTTTTTCCAGTGTATGACGTATTTTATCTGGCTCAATAAAAAAAGCAAGGCCAGAAGACGGTCTAAAAACACAGATTACTGCCGTAGTGTCGATGAGCAGTGCCTAGCCCTTGGCACCGAATACAACTGTTCTGAATTGTAAATCGAAACCAATCTCCTAACATCAACTGGCCACTTTAGCATCTTTATTGTTAATTTCCCAACAGTCTGAGTCTGAATAAATAGTAAAACCGCATGAATTTCATCCAGACTGCAGCACATCATGTTTAACCTCAAATTTAAAAGCAAGTTTCTAATGGGCTGACGCTAAAACACAGCAGATCCTTTAGTGAAAACAGCATAAAGGTTGTTTTTAGGAGTACTGGAATGCCCTCCAGGTGATAAGCAGCAACATTTCTCTTTTTACAATTGCTTTGAAGGCCTGAAAAACACTCAACTGTAAACAGTATTTATCATGTTGTCACGACACTTCAAACACTTTCCAGCTGTGTAGGAACCCTGGTGAGACATTCTCACTTGAGTTATTCAAACCCCCCCACCGTTGATCAACAAGTCATATGTAAATTGTTTAGGGTTGATTTTCCCTTTAAGTAGGCGTGTGTTTTGCAGTGGAAACAAAAAGAATGATGTGTATCTATTTTTAAGGGTTTATAGCACTCTTAAATGAAGCATTCACACATGCGAATCCGGGTGTTGATGTCAGGTGGGATGTTTTTCGTAGCAGATGTAATCCAACACCTCACTGTAGTTTGCGTTTCTGTGGAAACGGGCCACGGGTCGGGGGAGAGGGTGGTCATGAGTCAATATAAAACAACTGTTCCTCCCCCCCCTCTAGCTCCTCTGCTTTTAAGGACTCCCAGGGTGCTTCGCTCATCCTCCGCCTTGGGGGGGTCTTTGTCTTCCTAGCTCTGTCCAAATGGATAGGGTCCGTGAATACCCTGGAAAACAATGAGGGGGAAAAAAGGACATTAGTAAAGTCACAATGTTATCTACAGCTTAATGATCTAGTGGAGCATCCAGGTCATGTAGACTGCAGACTATGGAACGGATAACCTACACTTTTTGTTTCTATTGAAGTTATTTTCATGTGCTCTTATCATTTGTGTGAGATCTGAACACTGGGGGAAACAGGATTTGTGTATCACCTGTGTAGTGTAACTCTGTAATTGTCTTTTTTCTGTTTGTATTGTTGTTTATTGTTTAAAAAAAAAAAGTAAACTCCAATACCCGTTGGCGAAACTGTGGAGCTCACTTGGGGAACCATACCCACATATTCTGGACGTGTCCTAAGTTCAGACCTTTCTGGGATGATATATTTGCTGCTGTGAACGCAGTTTTCAACCAAAAATTTTCTAAAGAATTAAAGTTTGTCATTTTCGGTGTAATTCCAGAAAGTTTAGAGGGAAATAACCGAAAATACCTTTTGCAAATTTTACTAACAGCAGCCATTAAATGCATCACTATCAAGTGGCTGAAACCTGAACCTCCCACATTTAACATTTGAATTGAGGGAAATCTATCAGATGGAGCAAATTATTTATGTGCTTAGAATTCAGGGAGAGATATTCACAAAGAGATGGGAGGCCCATGAGTAACCTTTTAAGGCAATTAGCATTCAGAAGTGGTCATTTACATGTGTGGTTTTTTGTCTCTTTATAGTGTCATTCATGTTTCATTTGTGACTAATTGTAATCAGTATCTACAGCAGATATCCATATTTTTTTCCATATATGCCACATGGGGGATGTTTGATTAGATATGTTTAGGTATGTAAAATGCCTTGTATATTTGTATGAGCAAAACTAAATAAAAAGGAAGTTTAAAAAAAAAAAGAAGACAATTTAAAACACTTAAATGACAAAAAAAGCTCTGTAGCAGACTAAAGCAGGGTTTTCTTAGGGCTCATGTATTGTGATGGGCTTGTGTTGTGGTTATCTGAAAAAACCAAAGTAATTTTGCTCACATTTTTAAAAACCTGTTCCATTTAGCAATCTGGCCTCCAGGATGACGGTACTGGGTGCCATGGGTTGCTCTAATTTTTTTTAACCTACACTACCAGTCCAAAGTTTGGACTCACCTTCTCATTTAAATGGCATGAGCTGGACCACAGATGGCCAACGAGTGTTCAGCATCACTAGGAACTCCTTCAAGACTTTGGGAAAACATTTCAGGTGACTACCTCATGAAGCTCATCTAGAGAATGTCAAGAATGTGCAAAGCAGTAATAAAAGCAAAATGTGTCTATTTTGAAGAATCTAATATATAAAACATGCTTTGAGTTATGTCACATGTGTTCATTCATAGTTTTGACGCCTTCAGTGAGAATCTACAATGTAAATAGTCTTGAAAATAAAGAAAAACCAGGTGAGTCCAAACTTTTGACTGGCAGTGTATGCAATAGCAAAATTTACAAAACAAATCAAAGAAACATGGAAAAAAATTACTCATGGATGAAGTCAGTTGTCAGGTCTAATTTCATGCATAATTTCTCTCTTTAAAGTCAATCTTATCTGTGCTATGTATGTTTTCAAATGAGCTGAATTTGTATGAAAGAAGTGTATTATTCAAAAACAGGAAGAAGCCTGAGGGAATAAACAACCCATATTTCTTGAAGGATGTGCCAAACTTGAGTGCAGTATACTAACAGATGTCTCCGAGTCAAGTCTTCATTGTAACAAAACCTACTTGTCAAGAACAGCTCACTCACTTTGAAGATTTCCTTCTTTCAACACCTCAACTCGCGCTGACAAAAGGTTAAGTGTTATATTCGACAGCGTAATTTAGTGGGAGAACCAGACTGGTGAGCAACTCGAACTGTAAGTGAAGACGTAACTATGACGGGCATGAGGCGATAATAATAACAACTATGTGAATCCGCAAAATTCAGTTCAGTTGAGTGAGTGGCTAATGACAGGTAGACGTGGTGATACAGCACACAAACAAATGTAGGGACAATAAGCTCACATTATTCGTAATCAAATGGCAACATATGCAACACAGTGATGACGCTCATATGAGGTCATAGTATGTCGCATTAAAAATACTGTCCAATAATACTGTAAAGATCATGTTGGATGGAAAAGTAAAAGAGCGGCATTGTTTACAGCAGGGGTCTCAAACTCGCAGCCTGGGGGCCATTTGAGGCCTGTGGGATGATATTTTGTGGCCCCCTACTTGACATCAAAGTTCAGTGTTAGTGCGGCCCACACATAGTTCTCAAATGCACCTTTTTGCTGAGTTTTGCTACGCTTTTATTTTATTTATTTTTATCACTTATGGGCTACCATAGATAGTCTTGTGACAGCCTCCGACGGCATTTGTTGTCAAGCTAGCCAACCGAGAAGTACCTGGGGAAGTATGAACGTTAGTCACACCAAGTGGATGGAAAATATCTGCCATCACCCAGTTCCAGTCAGGTGTTTCTCAAAACGTGCCGTGAAAAGAAAGGTTGGCAACAAGCACAGGCAATTTCAGGAAAAGTGGGCGACGTGCAGCCCAGGGGCACCCCTACGAGTCTCATCTGCACAGAGAAAGTTGCGGTGTATAAGGAATACAACGTCTGACGTCATTACTCAACTAGATACGCTGAGGAATTTACAAAATACCAGGGAGATGAGAGAAAGGACCAGGTCACCAATCTGAAAAAAAGTCTATTGAGGCAACAAGATTTCTTCAAGAAAGCAAACAAAGAGAATGAAACAGCAGTCGAAGCTAGCTACGTGGGGAGTGAGATGATTGGTAGGGCCGGAAAAGCATTCAAAGAAGGAGAGTTCATCAGAAAGTGCATGTTATTAGCTGTGAGTAAAATAAAGAAACCCTTTTTTTTTGTGAAATACTTAATGCGGCCCAGCCAGACCCAGACTCTACCTCCAGCGGCCCCCAGGTAAGTTGAGTTTGAGACCCCTGGTTTACGGTAAGATTAGAAATATGAGGATATTGACGTGTATGGTAAAAATGTGTCGATTATGTACGAGGTTTGTTAATACTGTTTCTCCTACAAGATGTTGGAAATAGCAAAAAAACTATTGAGAATACTGGTTTTATTTATATTCAATCTGAAGCTTCGTATCACCAGATATTTGCACAAAGAAATACATTTTTTGACAGTGTTCTTTTTCTCATGAGGAGCCTTATAACTTTCATTTTGACAGAATATTAGTCTCAGTAACTTTTGTTTTTTTGTTTTTTTTTTTTTGTTTTTTTTATCTCGAGTCTTGTCTCAGAGACAGTTGTTTGTGTTTGTATGGGGATTCCAAACAAAAGAAGAAAATAATAAATGTGATGAAGCTGAATTGACAGAACAATTATTCTGTGGTGATGTATAGAACTTTGTTACAGTGATATGAAAAGAGAAGTTCCTGGCCATATCAGCAGCAAATTTATGACCACTATGAATACATAAGGTCCTAGTTCACATCCCGTGGTCCTGGGGTCAGACCTGAATGATGCAGCTGGTGTGAACACAGAAAAATACTGGATACTTACTAGGGCTGCACAATATATCGAAAAAATATCGTTATTGCGATAACGGAGTGTGTAATATTCATATCACAAAGACACGCAATGATTTCTTTTCTTTTTTTTTTCATTAACTTTCTGTTTTACATACCATGGGGTACCAGAGTGGTTTTCTCTACCACTCTAACATATAAGTTTTTCTGGCAAAAAAACTGAAGTAATGCTACTGCTGCTGGTTGAATGCGAGTTTACATGTTATTAATGTAGAAAAGATGTGAATATTTTCAGAGCACAACTTTGGGCAAGGCCTGAACAGTTACATTTAAAGATTTTATTTTTATATGCAGTATTTACCAATCCAGGCAAGCAATGGAATATTGCTTTGTTAAAGCTCTTACATAGAGATACTTTAATACTTTTGTTATTATGAAATATACATCCATGCAATTTACACTTTGTTATATGAGAATAAAAGGACAAATATTTGACTATGTTTGTGTCTGAAAGTCTATGGTTGCAGCATCACCATGTTCTTGGACAGAATTGTGTAACTGATTGTAGTAGTACAATATTTTGTCTTAAATTATAAATAATTAAGTCAGCATACAAACAATTGGCTCATTTTAACATTGTTAAGGAACATTTTTTTTAATAGATGAAATTGGCATTTCTTTACGTGAATGAGAAATATCGCAATATTATCGTTATCACAATGCTGTACACCATATCGCAAGTTTTGCCAATATCGTGCAGCCCTAATACTTACAAGATTACTGTTTTTGTTTTTTTTAACCCATCCTCCAAAGGGGAGGCAAGGGGTATTGTTATTGGTTTGGTTTGTTTGTTTGTCAACACTCTAGCAGCAAAACTAGTGGTTGCATTCATACCAATTTTGGTTTATAGATTGCCAGTGACCCTGAATAGATCTGATTACATTTTAGGAACAGCAGGTCAAAGTTCAAATTTTTATGATTTTTTTTTTTTTTTACTTATAATGGGTGAAATTTCAAATATCTGTAGCAGCAAAACTATTGGTTGAATTCAGACCAAACTGGGTTTATAGATTGCCAGTGACCCAGAATAGATGTGGTTACATTCTGGGAAAAGTAGGTCAAAGTTGAAATTTTTTTAGGAATTTTTAAAATCCTTTTTCTTCTCCCATTTACTTATAATGGGCAAAATTTCAAATGTCTATAAAAACATCAATTTTGTTTCAGTTTCCTTCAAACCTGGCACATGTATGGCAGCAATCGATATGCTGACATCAGCACACACATAGACGTGATGACATCAGCTGGATTGATGCCAATATAAGATACATTATGTGTGAGGGGAAGGGTTTGTTGTGCCTGGAACCACTTGTTTATTCCTGAGTTCTTGTCTGTGCAGCTGTGGGCTCCAATCAAAATAAAAACTATTACTATTTAGACTCAAAAGACAGGATACACTGCTGAAAACTCAACAGTGAAACCACATAGTGGTCTCACACACAGGTCTACACCGTCATAATAAACCTGTGCATTGAATGGTCTGCAAACATGGCATACATGCTGACATTAAGCATGATCGCACAGCGGTATTTAATCAACAGTAACAGAGCAGCCAAAGCCTACAGTATGTTAAAGCTGTACTTTTTGGCAGTGCTGAATGATGTTATAAATCACCAAAGTCTTGTCCCCGGGCACTGTGGTTGTCCGTGTTAAATTTTATGTTAATCCATTTAATAGCTGTTGAGATATTTCACTCTGGACCGAAGTGAACCCGTGCAGGGGGGGCTACTGCTGACAGCACTGCAAAGTCATTTAGTTAGAATATTCATGATCCCCAGAGGTGAATTCCTACATCTCCAAAGATTTGACTATTAGGTTTTTAATTATTTTCACTGTCAAATCACTGTGGATGATCTTCCTACCTTTAGACTAGAGCCCAACTGATTTTTGGGGCCCATGCCAATACCAATATTGGGGGCTAAAAAAAAAAACGATATCCAATGTATCAGCCAATATCCAATATTGGCCGATATATGAAATAACAACATTGCTCTACACAGGATATAATAATCTTATAGTAGATAATTGTGGACATGTGGATTTAAAGTTGCATAAATCTTTGTTTATCTCACAAAGATAATTGACACAACTTTCAAACGCTGTTTAATATTCTTATATCAGACTAGTATGTGACCCCTGGGGAACCATGGGTTCTAGATGTGGTAGTTTTTATGCTGGGGAGAGCAGACTTACGAAAAAGATGTGTCCATTTTTTTTAAGTAGTGACATAATAATAGTTTGGTAAATCATTCTTTAAAATGTCAGCCACACCTACCTTTATTGAGTCCAACTACAAACCAAGTTATGGAATCACAAAAATAATTAGAACAAAAAATATTACTGACCACAAAATTATGTTTTGCCTCACAAATTTGGATGTGTCTGCCTCATGGTACTACAACTTCCCATGTGGACTAAGGACTAAACTGAGCATGAGCAGAGGAATTAGGTGAGTCCAAAGTTGTTCCTGATTGGAGCAGTTGTAAGTGTTACAACTGTTCCTGGTCTCCCCTACACTATAAATACCTAGGCGTGCCGGCAGAATGAAATTGTGAGGTAGAGAGGAAGCGCATGGACATGGATGTGTGTGTGTGTGTGTGTGGTGAATACTTCATAAGACTGGGGGGTAGCGGTCTGTGATTTACCGGGGTGGGGGAATAAGCAGTCCATCCTTGTCAGAGCACACGAGGGGGGTAACAGTCTGTGATTTTT
>JAPQRP010000024.1:4105953-4117638 GCA_037367295.1 Apogon hyalosoma
CTGACTGTACATATCCTGACCAAGGAAAATCAGATTCTCCCTTTGTGCAGTAATCTACACCTGGCTTTTCTGCCTCCATCCATAATAATATACATGATATAGCCTAATGTTGTCTAAAATTAACATTTATTTGCAACATAGTATAGCAAACTATTACATGATCATAAACAAATTAGTTTTAGCAAAAAAAAGTCTCCATTTTGAATGTCTGGGGTCGCCAGAAATTTGTGATGTTAAAGTGGGCTCACAAGCCAAAAAAGGTTGGGAACCATTGGAATATTGCATTTAGGCACAGGCAGCAAACATCCACTGACATTTTATAAAGTTTAACTTCCTGAGACCCAGGACAGACCAAGTTTCTGCTTGTTTGCATACAAAAATAATTTTGAGTGAAAACAGCCCAATGTAACTTTTTTCAGATACTTAAACAATTCAGTGATTGTCCTTTGCAGTTGACTGCTTTTTTTTTTTTTTTTTTTTTTTTTAATGCTGTAAAACTCATGTCCACAAACACGGACAAAAAATATTTCTTAGGAGCTCAAAACAAACTGACATGAAATATAAAGACAGTCAAGATTCAAGGCATTTATTGTCATGTGTACAGTAAAGACAGGTTTCCCTGTACAATGAAAATCTTACTTTGCCGTTCGCACTGAATGCCACAAGAAAAGAGCATGAAAGTATAAAATAAAAAGAACAAAAATACGGCATTCGAGAGTGAAGCAAGCAAACATGTTCACCACGGCGGGCGCCATCGTGCATCTTTCAGTGGTGGATGTGTAACAGACCATAACCGCACCATACAAATCCATCCCTGCCATTCCATTTACTAGTTATATTCCATATTACTATGGATTAATTGCAAAGTTTAGTCATTGTAGAGTGAAATACAGTTTTATTGGTGTCAGTTTCTAAGATAATTTTAACATCTAATAAGGAAAGGTAAGTACTGACCAGTGTGTGGTCATGTGAACATACTAAAAGCAGCTGACTGTCAATCAAGTGGAGAAGAGGAAGAACTTAAAATGCTTCCTGCAGCATTTAAGTCATAGTACAGAAGAGTGTAAAAGAGTATGGTGGAAGAGTGGTGGACAGTACCACTCTGGTATGTCAGCATTACAGCACAACAAAGCCATGTGACGGTGGCAGCGCATCAAGGTCACACATTTCTTGGTGGGTTAAGTGACTTAGAGGGACCAGGCAAAGACCAGTGTGATGCACGCAAAAAATGCAGACAAACCTAACTCTGCCTATCAGTTAATGTGAATACACTTTGTTTCCACTGAGCCAAAAAGACTCAGTCCATGACTCAGAAATTGTTGTATAATCTGAACCATGAGTTTTGTGGTCTGTTACACCCCATTTGAGTCCTGATACGTGTCCTGAATGTGTGGTAGAGCGAGTGTGGGACTGAAATATGAAAGTGACCCCTAGTGGTTGTTCTGTGTTACTTTGTGCAGTCAGCTGAACTCACATTAATGTGGGCACAGCCAGCTTTTCCATAATTAACACCATGTGAGATGTTGTTAATAAACTACATATTAGTCTGTTATGTAGCCCACACAAAGCATGTTCATTCATGCGTGTGGGATATCTGAGCTCTCAACTTAATAGTGTATAGCATTCACCGGCTTATTTTGGCCCCCTCTGAGATTACAAACATTAATCCACCTAAGGGATGCAAAGCCATAGTCAAGCTTAGTATTGTCCACTGTGAAGAAACTGTTGTTTTATTACAAAAAAAAAAAAAAATCCTTTTTGAGACCAAATGATCTTCAAGCAGTAGTTTTTTTGCCACGTTGAATAGACCTCATACGTTGTTTGTAACTAAAAAGCAGTGATGCGAAGGCTTATACTACATGCTGCTTCTGTGTTAATGGTGTGTGTGTGTGTTGTTGTCTTTAGCGGCTGCTTTTCAACAAGGAAAGATTCCTCCTACACCTTTCCCCGGTGGCCCTCCCCCAGGTGAGTCCACAGTCTTTAAGCCATGCAGTAATGAGGTAATTAACTCCGACACTGGTGCTTTAGATTTATACGTATATAGAAAACATCATCAGCCTTTGCTCCATTTCTAGTTCCCTATAAACATATTTAATTGCATAGTTTTTAACAGTAAATTCAAATGTGATGGTAGAGATTTATTAGCAAGACCATCTCATGATAAAAACCTAAAGAAAACCCCTCTTTGTTTCAGCATTTTACTTTAAGGGCTTTATTGTTGAGTTTTGGTGATGTTGCAGTGACTTGGTTGAAATGAAAGCAAACATTTATTGAATTCAAACTGTCTGTTGAATGCAAATTAGCAGCATTTATAAGTTATGAAAGCGGTTTCACTCTCAACACTTTGAAGTGTAATTTTCAAAGGGAGACCACAGAACAAGAAAGAGGCCCAGATCACTAGTGACTAAACTTACAGATGAACTGGAGAAAAAAAAAACAAAGATTAATGTGTCAAAGAAACGATAACACTCCTGCATTTGGATTAAAGGAACAGCAGGGTATAACTAACAGAAGGTGTGATGCTCTGTGTTGGGTACGTCAAATGCTGGTAACTTAAAAGAAATGAAGTCACGTTGTATGTGAATCAGATGTAATTGTGTATTATGTTGTTTGTAAACCAGGTGGTCCTCCACGTCCAGGCATGCTGCCAACACCACCTATGGGAGGACCTCCTATGATGCCCATGATGGGACCTCCACCACATGGGATGATGCCCGGTGGACCTGGTAAGAAACAGTTGTTTCCCAGCTCTCTGTAAATAGAGATCCTGCTGTGTTGTATAAAAGGTTTAATTGGCTCTGTGATTTCTTCCACTACCAGCTGGTCCTGTGTTTTTATGCTGCTTTATGACTCAATGCTTGTATTTTTGTGTTGTGCATAAAATAGCAAACATTAATGCCTTTTATTCACATCAACACTTGTGTAAATCTATTCTTGCTCTTAAATAGAATCAGACCTTATTGCTTTATTATTTGTCTTGTTATATATTCAGTCGGAGCTGAAAATACCAGAACTCATTTCACTAATTTTTTAAATTGTTTGCTGACCATGACCAAATTTTGCACTTTAAAGGAGTGATATTTTGCTTTTTTAAATGGAATAATGCATTTTCAAACATTTCCCTGTGGTCTGCATAAACTGTAAATGCTCTGCTTGGGTCTGAATTCTTCATTAATTCAACTCCACAGGTCCATCTTCAACCCTATTTTTGAGTAATGACACGAGACGTGGTTTTGAGCGCTGGCCCTTTAAATGTACATGACCCCACCCCCTCCAGGTTGTTGACTGTGTGCTTTGTCCAGTTCAACCACTTGTGTCTGTCAATACAACCAACAACTGAACATTTTAGGAAATCAACTCAAAGTTTGGACATATTTTCAGGTTTTACTACAACCGCTGCTGCTGACGAACAATTACGTCGTACTTGGAGAAATGTTCATCGGAAGTCTCAACCTTATATGTGCAAATGTGGTGACGTAATTAGTTATAAAACATAACAGATTAAGATGGAATTCAAATGGGTTGTATAAATCCACTCGATTTTTGTTGGAATGAATATAAAGATAGCTTCGCAGCACCTGGAGGGTTCAAATTCAAACTGTATGAACTATTAGGGTCCAAATACACAAATAAATGAACCAAAGACTAATAAAAGTGGGTTTAGCAAAATATGAGCCCTGTAAGAAATTGCTGGGGACCTAAGCTACATTGCACTTAAAATTTTTTCAAACTCTTGTTATTACTTTGTGTTATTACTAAATTATTGCCTTTTTTGTTTTAATTAATTATCACCAGTCTTTTAAGCTGTTTTTCATTATGGTGTGTGTTGCTGACCCCTTTGCCAGGTTGCCCTTGTAAAAAAGAGATCTCTATCTTAGTGAGATTCTATCTGGTTAAATAAAGGTTTAAAAAAAATAATGGCAGATGCGTAAATGCAGTTAGAATATTTAAAAATGGCATGTGAAAACTAGCTAAAATAAAAATATAAAGTCAAAATGTACATCAGTAATTGCAGGGAAATCGGACAACGAAACTGAAATTGGAGGCACGTGTCCCTGCCATCACGGCTCATTTACGGGCGTTTGAGATGCGCCTACATGCATCATTTTAAGCTTTTGCTCTTTGTCATAAACTAAGCTGTGTAAAACCTCATCTCATTTAGGAGGCATGAGGCCACCGATGGGAGGACCCATGCAGATGATGCCAGGACCACCACACATGATGCGTCATCCTCGTCCGATGATGATGCCAGTGAGGCCTGGCATGATGCGACCAGACAGATAAGACGGTGGATTTTCTCTGCTCTTTGTTGCCATGAACAGACACAGTTCTAGTGAGGACACTCGGGTTAACAGTTGGATTTATTAGTATATGTGGGGGTTTTTTTAGGACACAAATGTCCAATTCAACCTCCAGCATAATCCCCAATGTAATTGTCCTTTTTGTATAATTACTTTCTGCCTGGTATTTATTACTATAAACATCAAGAGAGTTAATTCCAGATCCTTGTTTTAAAGACCTTTTTTTTAGTTAAATCTCTTGCACATCAGTGTCTGTTTGTGACACTGTTCAACACACATCTTAAAGAGCAGGTTGGGTTTAGTTTTTTTTTTACATTTTTTTTTTGGTTGTTTTCATTTTGGTTGTGTTTTCATTGTATTTCATTACATTGTTTTGTGAAATAAAACAGTGATTTTAAGCTGGTGTCTTACTCATACTTTAACTGAGCCTCTACCAGTGACTAACTATTGGTTGGATTTAATTATTTTATTTCTGTACGGATGTTACCTGATGGGAGAACAGGACAAGGATATACACAAACATTGATACAGACCCTGAAACGGAAACAAACAGGTAAAAACAAAATGGTAACAACAATAGAAGAACATTAGTGAATTGAAGAACAGAATAATCTGATGTTGAATAACTGGTAGCAAACAACAAATGAAACAAAAATAGCAGTGCTGTCAAATAATTAAAAATTTAAACTGATTAATACCAGGGTTGCTGTGGATTAATTTCAAGTAATCACGACTGAATATCATTCATTTTTAATCTATATTAATTGTGTTTCATTTTGCATGAGCAAACAGGCTCAAGAAAGAAGGGAAAAGACACTTTAGTTTAAGCAAGCTGGGTGACGCGTTAGCCGAAGTGCTAAAATCCCCAACTAACGTATGCTTTGTCTTAATGTGGTATTTGAAGCTGAAAGTGCTTCAGTGAAAAGAACAGTCCGTCCTGCAGTGTGCGTAATACTTTGTCAGTCAAGTGTTCCATCTTGGGTTTCTTTGTCCACATATTTCCATCCAGAGGCCAACGTCCTGTTTAGCATCTGGTTTTGCCTATGACTACCGGATCAACTGCCCATTTGTGCATGCATTAACTCTACTTGGACAAACTGACTCAAATGTGTTGCCAGAGTCATTCTGTGCTGCAGATGGAGTAATTGCATTAAAATTTTCAATCAGATTAATCATGATGACGGATTAATCTGCGTTAATTTTGACAGCCCTAAGAAATAGCCACAGAAGAACATTGGTGGAGGAAAATTACTCAAAGGCCCCATAACCCAAAGGTAACAAGTCGGGCGCAGGTGTACGTCTTAATGCATGTTTGAGTGTGTGTGTGCACAACCGTAAAGGACTGTTTCTTTATATGAGCTTAAACATAAGGTTCCCTTGATTAATAGATGACGCATTTGTACAACTGGAGGCGTATGCGGACGGTAAAAGGCTTCTCTGAACTCGGCCACCTGAGGTGTCTCTAAGTGGCATTTACGTGTTCTCTCCGCCTGAAGGTGTGAATGTGTTTGTTAAATGTGTCAGCCGCGTTATTGACTGGTGACCTGCCCTGCTTCTGCCTGGTCTTTTGTAAAATGCATGATGGGAGAGGCTTCACCTTCTTCAGTATTAAAAACCAGATCTGGAAAAGGGATGTGTGTTGTTTCATTAGACAAACAGGAAAAAAAAAAAAAATCGACCCGGCCTTCATTAGTTTATTCAGTCAAGCATGTTTAGAGAATTACAGCTGTTACATAAGGATCTGTTGCTGCTAGTGAATCATTATCCCAGCTGACATTTGCAGGAATACACTCTCGCTCTCCTTCAGATGCATGTCACTTGTGTACCCATGATCACAAACTGCTTCTAATTATGAAAACATCTCAACAGATGGAGCTAGAGAGTCATATAGCTTTGCAATTAGACATCCAAGACACTGGAATGATGTGTGATGACTGATTTTGTGCTTCCATGGACTGTCAAATTTCTTTGTATCTTACAGTCCCAGAGGACATTTTTGTGGCTTTATGGTTTAGGAAATTTCTAGGCCACATATAAAAAAGAAACAAATTTGTTGGGGGGCAATAGCCATATGCTTCACGCTGTGTTTGCCAATTTATATACTTACAGACCGGAGGGAAAGCACTGCAGAGACAATCCTAAAGTGTTCTGTGCACCGCATCAGATAAGTTTTGCTAGCTGTCAGTCATGCATGTTGTAAATTGTGATCTTCAAAGAGACTCGACTAGATTACATGCAATCTGATGGCTACTCTAAAGGACAGACTCCATTAAATGTCCTATAAACATCCACTCTCCACATCAGCGAGACAGGAATAAAACCATGTTAATGCACATTTTATGCATACGTCGAGCATAGGCGGATGACCGTGTGCCATCTGAAATCTGAGGAGTCTATGAATATTCAATCTAGCCATGAAGTGGAGCATTGCCCTGAAGGGAGTGAAGTGGAGTGGGAAAAAGTGTTTATGATTAGAACTCAGGAGTTGAGGATCATGAAAAAATATGTATTATAATAAAGCTTACAGGAGGGAAAGCATTCATGAACAGCCGACGGGAAGTTTTATTGGATATTTGGAAAGTAAGTAGAGATAACAACAGAGGTGGCATAAGTACACGCACAGCCTTTACTCAAGTGGAAACAGGCTGATAAAAGAAATACTGACTCAACTTCTTTACCCGTGAAAGTAGAGGCTCTGAAATGTACACAAAGTAAAATTAAAAAAAACAAAATACACGTGGGGCATTTCTACGAAACAAGCCTCTTGTAAGGTTAATAAAAGAATAGAATCAAACCATTTAAAAAAAATACATTTTTCTGCAGTGTGTTCCTCTTTTCCATCTTTTAGGTTGTTTTTGTTGTGATTGTTGTGCATTAACCCTTTAACCCCTCAGACATTCTTTTAACGAAATGTGCTGCCGTGAATTTGCGTCTGTTTCAGTTTCATAAAAGCTGCTGTGAGTATGTACTTGTGTTCCTTTTCTTTAGTTGTTTTGCTTTACTGTGTGTTTTAGGGTCAAAAAAGGGTGGAATAACAGGAAAAGACAAAGAGAGGAATTTTAAGTTTTACTAAATAGAATGTACATCAATAGGAGATTTAGGATGTTGAATGTGAACTGGAACACACTGACCAACAAGTATTTGAATCTTGGCCCAGGACTTTCTGTTTTTGGATCTTTTTTTCTAAATCAGTCCAGGTGGTTTTTGGCACATGGTTGAACTCCAAAAAGCAGTTACACAGTCAAAACACAACAACAACAAAAAGAGGAAAATCGCAACAATGGGGTGACACAGTGGTGCAGTGGATTACACTGTCGCCTAACAGCAAGAAGGTTGTGGGTTTGGGACCTTTCTGTGTGGAATTTGCATGTTTTCCCTGTGTTTGTCTCTAGGTACTCTGGCTTCCTCCCCCCATCCAAAGACATGCACTGATAGGTTAATTGGTCAACCTGAAGTTGCCCATAGGTGTGAATGTCAGAGTGGTTGTTCGTCTCTACATGTCGGCCCTGCGTTAAACTGGTGCCTTTGCCCATAGGGAGCTGGGATAGGCTCCAGCACCTCCCGCAACCCTAGTGAGGATAAAGTGTGTTCAGAATGAATGAATGGATGAAAATCACAACAGTAAAAACAAAAAATGAAAAAGAAAATTATGTAAAAAAGCTCAAATCGTCTATTTTTTTTAGCGAGTCAGTCTCACTCATTGCTCTGTGTTTTGACTCCCATTCCATAGGTGGTGGGGGGTGCACTGAGCATGCTCAGATGTCTATGGGAAGAACAAGGTCTATTCTTTCAGCACATTTTGAAATTTTTCCTATTGAGCAAATGGTTGAATTTTTAATATAAATCATACATTCAGCATGAGCACCACAGACACGTTAGGGGTTAAAGGAGTGACATTTTTCTTTTTTCAATGGAATTATGCATTTTTAAACATTTCCCTGTGGTCTCCATAAACTGTAATTGCTCTGCTTGGGTCTGAATTCTTCATTCATTCAACTCCACAGCTCCATCTTCAACCCTATTTCTGAGTAATGACACCAGAAAGATCATTTGGAGCACTGGCCCTTTAAATGCAAATGAACCACTTCAAACTCCGCCCCCTTCAGGCTGTTGGCTGTGCTGCTCTGTCCCGTTCAACCAACAACTGAACATTTTAGATAATCGGCTCAAAGTTCGGATATATTTTCTGCTGCTGCAGACAAACAATTATGTCGTACTCGGAGAAATGTTCATCGGAAGTCTGGACCTTAAATGTGCAAATGTCGTGACATAACTAGTTATAAAATGTAACAAATTTAGATGGAGTTAAAACGGGTTGTAGAAATCCACTTGATTTTTGCCCAAATGAATATAAAGGTAGCTTTGCAGCCCCTGGAGGGTTCAAATTCAAACTGTATGAACTATTTGGGTCCAAATCCGCAAATAAATGAACCACAGACTAAGAAAAGTGGGTTTAGAGAAATATGAGACCTTTAGGATGAAATCTGCATTGATGGTGGGTAGGTGCAAAATGAAAACAATCTTCTCAAATGCACTGAACTTAGTAATGAACCTTTTTCAAAGAGTACCAATACTTCTGTTAAAATGCATAGATTAAAGGTCATTAGTGAAATACTTAATTACAGTGTTTGTGTTTGGTTACTTGACTTTGCGACATGTCAACTGCAGCAGAACTGACCTGAAGGAGTACACAGCCAGCCCTCGATCTTGCTATTACTGTGTGCTAATTCAGGCTCACCTTTTTAATATTCCTGTCATACAAGTGAATGCTTTAATATCCTGAATATCAACACTTTGGGCTCACAGGAGAGGTGCTCTGAAAGCTATTCTCTGCAGCCCCCAGACCCATCAGCAGCAGGAGCAGCACCGTGAAGGAGGAAGAAGGAGGAAACCGGCTCATACGCAACTGTTACCAAACCAAACAGATTTTACTCTCTCTTAATGATCTTTTGGGTTCTACGTTCATGATGGTGCTTTTTTTTTTTTTTTTCTGTGCTGCCGGCATGCATTTGGCATTCTTACCACTCAACAGCCTTGGTTGAATGAAAAAATGATAATCCCCTGACTGCCGAGCCTCTAAAGCCAGTTGGCTCATGGCTGACTGGAGACCAGGCAGATGCTTGGAAGTTTGGCATGCAGAGGCTGATTGCGCAGGGCTGCTGGGTGGGATATTGATTAAAAGAATCACAGACACTGAAACGCTCTGCAAGGCAAAGATTTTTGTAGACTCTTTCAATACCCCCCGTCTCTCTTCTTCCCCCTTTTTTGTCTCTCGCTCCATCTCTTTTCCACATCCTCTCCGCCTCCTCCCTCGTGCTACCAACACTACTCTGTAATTTAATCCATTTAGTCATGGCTCCAGATCAATATCCATTTTCTCTGGCCTTAGGGAGAGCCTTTCGAATCTGCTCCTCTCAAACAGTGGTTGTGTTGGCCAGCAGGGGTTCCCATGGGCCCCTGGGCTGATACAGATGTACTACACCACTGTATTCGACAAAACAAAACAAAGCATACATCTAATCTCTCGCTAACCTGCTGTAGAAAACTGGAGTCTGATATCTGAGATCGCTGTCGTCGAAGTTAACGGCTTCCTTTTCTTCTGGATCACAGGTGAAGTATTTGAGTTGTTGAAATGCAACACCTCGGTCTCTTAACAAATGAATGACATTGAGTCTGATTCAATTAAGACTAATTCAATTAGCCTTGTAAATGACCACAAAGAAAGACAGAATTATTATTTCATCCCCCTCCAGAATTGATTTACTGTCAGCACCACGTGGCATGGCAGATGAAGAGTATATAGTATGCTTTACTCTATGGCCATGAAATCAGAACAATCATTCAGTCAAACAGCCCAGGGCTGCAGGACTAATATTAACCCATAAAGACCCAGTGCTACTTTTATGACAACTCCCAAATAGATTTTTCTCTGTACTTAACCTTTCTTAAGTGATTTATCACCATTCATTGTAATATTATTATTTAATCTACTGATCATGTAGATGTTCCTGGGAAGTTGAGGGTTATTATATCAAAAACAGACAAAACTGAAGAATAAGTGACTTTTTCAATTAAATATATCATTAACTGAATATAAACCAAGTGTCTCCATCCACTGTCATATATCAAATTCCATGAGTTTTACTGGTGAATCAATGTGGTAGAGCAGGGGTCACCAACCCTGGTCCTCAAGTTCTACTACGGTCAGTGTATCTGTTGGTAATTGGATTTTCTTTTCAGAAACAAAAGAAAAACTACTGGTTAACTGATTTTGTTTCAGAATCAAAGAATTAAAATTGAATTTCAAGGCATTTTTCTTTTTCAGTGTCAAAACAGATAAACCAAATTTTAAAAAATGAATAGATTTTTGTTTTCTCTTTCTAATAACAAAAAATAAAGTTACTACCTGACAGAAATGGAAAAAAACAGATAAAAAATGACTTTTTCATTTTCTGAGACCAGATATTATTATTTTGAAGGAAAGAGCACTAATGCCATAGGTCACAAAGTAAATAAAGATTTATAATGGAAAAAAAAGCCTGGGTCACAAAGATTCTTACAGACGATGGGTTTGTACGAATCTTCCAGTTTGTATAAAATCTGGACATCGTAGACATTCTCCCTCCACGAATGTCTACGAACTCCAGATTTCATTCCTTGAAAATGACAACATCTGGTCTCAGAAAATGAAAAAAAAAAAAAAAACAGGTCTTTTTGGTCTGTTTTTTCCATTTCTATCAGGTAGTAACTTTCTTTTTTGTTATTAAAAAAAGAAAATGGAAATCAATCTGTTTTTTTAAAATTTGGTTGATCTGTTTTGACACTGAAAAGGAAAATCGCCTTGAAATTCAATTTTAATTCTTCAATTTTAAAACGAAAATCAATTTACCACGAGTTTTTCTTTTGCTTCTGGAAAGAAAATCAAATTGCTAAAAGACACACTGACCTACTACCCTACATGTTTGATGTTTCCCTCTTCCAGCACGCCTGACGGTCGTTATCAGGCTTCTGCAGAGCTTGATGATAGGCTTATCATTTGAATCAGGTGTGTTGGAAGAGGCATACATCTAAAACATGCAGGATAGTAGATCCCAAGGACCAGGGTTGGTGACCTCTGTTATAGAAGATGACAGTGTTTCCATGGTAACAACGGAGCCTCTGAACATCCACATGGGTCATATCTGATGACCATGAAAAGAAGACAAGCTGTATTTTACACCAATTATTTTCATGTATTGATAGGATTGGTGGATCAACAGGTATTAAACAGTTTAGATCAGTAGATACTTTTGGGCGATGGTGGATGTTTGGGTCTTTATGGGTTAGAACAAGGGTCACCAACCCTGGTCCTTGAGATCTACTATCCTGCATGTTTTAGATGTGT
>JAPQRP010000024.1:4125354-4137786 GCA_037367295.1 Apogon hyalosoma
TATATTTGTCCAAACAAATGTACCTTTAGTTGGACCAGGCATTAAAATGAACAAGAAACTGAAGAAAACAAGGGTGGGCTAATAATTTTTTTCGTGTCTATGGTAGAGTAGAGAGCTGGTAGAGATGGTAATCTACTGTCCTGCCATGTTGGTGAAGAAAATTATTTAAAGACAAACTGTAGCCTTTGTCACCTATAGCCCAAAGAGTCTGGAGAGTAACTGCCAACATATCGGGGTTACAGCTCTACAGCAGTGATTCATGGGATGTAATGATCAACCTTAAAAGATGTTAAATGAAGCCTTTACAACCAGCCATCCCAAAAACTTAAAGCGGTTTTTTTCTCTGCTTTACTGCTCTTGTAGTTACTGCTCTGCCAGTTTTACAAATGACAAATGTGCTGCTGCAGAATGATAGTCATCAGTTTGAGTCTGAGAGGGTAAAACAAAAGACGCTTGGTAGCCACGCATGTGCAGGGACTGAACAAATGAAGACAGAGCCTTTGATTTTCCACTCATGCTCAATTTGCGTTTCTTTCGGAGTAGTGTGACAATCTTAAAATCCGTCGGTTTAGTTCTTTCTACCTGAACACAAGTACTCAGCTAAGGTTGCAAAACTGCAGTTTTTATTCATGATTACTGTCAAAGATTAAACTTCACGATCCACAGCTTTTCCAGCCTCAGCATTATGCACATTAACGCATCATGTCTCCCAAATTGTTTCTAACCAGAGCAGTCTCAGCCATCCATTTTGTCTTCCTTTATCGCGAACAAAAATACCTTTTGTTCCTCTCTATCAGTCAAAATGCACTCACGGTTGAATTAAAGTAGCACCCCTTCATTACCGCCTTATTCATGCATGTAATGGTGTTTAATACAATGAATGTGTTCTTCTAAGAAATTAACAAAACCTTCTGTCTTTATCAAAATATACAAGAGACTGCAGTCCTCTCTCAAGTGCTTCTTCTTTTGTCAAAGATTGTGTTTAGTCAGCTTTCGACTAAATTAACATATTTGAGCCCCCACCCTCAATCCACCAACTTTAAAGTTTCAGGACGCCTTAAGCTGGATCATTAGTTGTCTTCGTGTCTCCTGACTGTTCACCCTCCTCCCGTAGACACAGTTCTGTCTCTTTGTCTTCTCTTTCCTCCTCTTTGTATCTGTCTCTGTGTGCTGACTCCTCCTGAGGGCCTGCACATACTGTCCCCTGCTGGAGGTGCAAGTCTCTGGCCACTGACAGTGTCTCAAATACTGCTCAGTGTTACTGCGGCTATAATCTCTGTGTCCATTGATATGTGTGTACATCGCCGCACACACAACACCTATCGCTCTGTCTATCCTGGAAAAGGAACCCCTCCTCGGTGGCTCATCTTCCTTTTTTCCAGTTACTTTAACAGAGGGTTGAACGACGAGGGCGTAGTAAATGTGAAGTAAATGTGTGATTTGCGATGCTGATCTATATAAATAAAGTCTGTCTGGACTTGAAATGTGCTCAGCTGTTGAATGACGCTTCCCAGAGAAGTGAATTTCACATTTAAATGTATTATTTTCTAAGATTTTCCAAGACAAGGGGGAAAAAAAACACGTTATTTGTCTGCAAAACAACAGGACTACTTTGTTTCTAAAATAAGAGCGACTAGGTGAAACCAGGTTAAAACGATCTCCCATAATATCAGCTTTTAAATCTGAGGTAGTCATGACAGCAAGCTCGGACTGAATACCGGAGTGCTGTCTTGCCTTTTACTCCAGCAACAAGTAAAATTGCTTCTAAAAATGTGTTTGGCAGAGTCAAGGGTAAAGTCTATTTTTAAGGAAGAAAAGGATTCCTGTTCTCTAACATTCTTTGATGTTCAAAAGTTAAAAAGGCTAAAAGCCTTCGGCTAAGCACTGTGTATCCAAAGATGAAGGCAGATCTGGCCACAGCAGTACGCTGGTGCACAGAAGAGAATGACTCCTTTATGAGATTTGAGACGGTATAGGCATGGTTTGGACAACAGGGAAAGAAATGTGATAGAAAGACACTGCTAGTATTTAGTATCTTGAGTATGTGCAAAGTCGTCTTTTATAAATGGATTTTTCTCCAAGCGTCAGCAGTGATTAATGTCTTTAGTTCCGACGTGTGTTCTTAATCTATCTTAAAGTGCTGTGTGAGCCATCTAATAATGGAAGTGGATTGTCTTACAGTATTCAGTCTGCGAGAATGACTCTTAGCTGAATATATTGAACATGTTTGATTGATTCATGACTGCCTATATCTCTGCTATCATTAAGACATACATCTCCATGGCGCTTGCTGGATATGGAGCTTGTCAAGGGCAGCTATTATGGTGCTGTTATATTGAAAGTGACCTGAGTGTGAACTGTCAGCATTATCTGTGGATTAATTACCCTGCCTTCTCATCCCTTCTTCTCTTTGAATTTAAATGTGTCCCTCCTTTACTCTCCCTGCATGTATCACCGATAGGACACAGTGAACTGTCGGTTATTAAATCCAATAGAATTTTTTTCCCCCTTATCTTTAACTGGAATAAAACAGGGAATGTGTTTAATCTGTCAGTGGTCATTGTCATCGGCAACCTCCCTAATGGGAAATCCAGAAATACTGAGCTGTGCCCATTGTTTTGGCTATGAGCAGAGCACGAAGAATTAACCTAAGACAGGAAGCTCTGTGTGCCTCCAGCTTTAACACCGACATCACTGTATGCACCTCCACACGCATTCACTTGAACATGGATACGCAGGTGAGCCGCATCATATATCGTGCTATCTTTTCATGTCTTAGATCCAAATAAAGGATTCCATAGTGCACTTTGATTCTGATCTCCCAGCATGCTAAATTTATCTGTTAAATTTATCTTTATCCCTATGTTGCCTGCAGCATCTTGGCGCATGATGCCACATAGTGTGAAAAAAAAAAAAAAAGACTGAGCAATCCCTTATCACACTACACCAAAAATATTTCCTTTTTAGGGGGATGCTGTAATAACATCACTGATAACGGTTTTAAAGGTGAGTAGCAAGAGTGGAATGTCCTGTCCAGGATCAGTTGCTTTCTATTTTACATCGTGTTGGAGGCATGTTTCTTTGTGTGAAAGCGCAGAACAGGTGAGGTTCTTTCAAGAGCTTCTTTTGCTGGGAAACTCCTGTATCTCCTCTTCTTATAAGGCCTGTTCAAACAGGCTGCCAGAGGGAAAAATGAACACTAAATCATGCTTGAGTTTACTGGAGCAACTTCCCCTACTGTGGGTAGTAAAAGACCCTACAACGGCTGTTTTTTCCATAACCAACAGATGTATTATACAACTGATAAGAGGGTGTTTTAGGAAATTCCCAGAATATTCATGACAGATTACCAACTTAACCCAGTTAGGTGAGAAAAAATAGTATCTCCACCCTCCAGTCGCTGTTTCTTGCTCTCGGTCTGACTCTGACGGATATCCAGGCCTACGTCTTCACTCAGCCATGCACACTTGCCCTCCCATTTCCCTGCTGAGAGGTCAGCTCCGTTCGCGTCTGCTGGAAAGCTTTCACAGGGGCTGCATCTTTAGCCATTCCGAGCTAACAGCAGGTAGTTTTGCTGTTACCGGTACTCAAGTCATTTATTCATTCCACGGACTTTGAAGTAACTTCAGCAATAAAGTAGAAAACCAGTGTCATCTCAGCATATGATACCTGCTCTCAGTCTGTCCAAAACAAATGCGAATATCACTTTTACTGCCAACAAACTGAAACATTTTGGAGATTTCTCAAACTATATATGCAGTATGTGGTTGGCTTTGATATGACCCATTTATCTGTTTCATTCTGACTACAGCTCATTGCAATATATTGTTTTCTTGGATTTCTTTGCTCATGTATGGTTAACAGTACAATTTCCCACATCAGGGTGGTCTGAAAAAGATGCTTGGATGAATGGCATCTCTGCTGCCTCAGGGAATGATGACATTAAAGGTCAGCATCAGTACATTCTTGTCTGATGCTCCCAGGGTCATGTCCTCTTGGCCTCTGCAAAAAGACAGTGGAATTATACGGCTGTTATTTATCTCGTTTCTCAGTCATGATAATAGCCAGGGCTGCCTCCAACCAAAGATTTCCCAAGTTGTCCAGTCATTGCAGATTCAGTATATTCATGTAAAACTAATATTTCTGCTGGTCATTTGTTGACATGTGGGTGGACTCCATTTCCAAGACAGGAACAGGATCACGCAGAAGTGAACATGAACAATAAAAAGTAAATTTGCAGATATCATTTATCAAGTGGGCTAATTTTTTTTAGCTCAAAAACTCCATTTTATGGAACTTTCATCCTTTTTAAAATATCACTCACACAGTTCAGAACCTTCTGCTAGGCTGCATTAAATTAACAAAAAGACGTGAAAAGACTGTCTATTACTGTCCATGAGAAATTAAAATTCTGAATGATGAAGTTTGTGAATTCATACATTGGTCACATGTAAAAAGACCATCTGTGAACTGTTACTGAGAAATGACTGTTTATTTGTAATTTATCTATGTCAGTATGGACCACCACAAGTTGTAAATAACACTGTGTTAGTATTAAATACATAAAATAAAGAACTGTGATTATACCTGGCTTGTTGCTTTAAAAAATAAGTCAACATTTTGGCTGATGCATACAATGGTAACGAGTCGTCCACGTGTTACTAATGGCAGCCTATCCACATATTACCACATTCTCATGTCAATAAAACAGAGACTTTTCAATATTTTACACCAAAATGTATTTTCAGCGTAGTTGAACATAATGTCTAAAAGGTTTTGTCCTATTTGATATCAATTTCTGTCGAGAACCGCGTGTTTTGAATGTTTGCATAAAGCTTAAAAAAATGATGTCCTTTTCAAGTCCATGTGTTACCGAGCAGTAATTTAACGTTTTTCACCTAAAAATTTTATTTCCCCAAATTTTGTCATACATAATGTTAAAGTGCTTATTATTACCTACTCAAATATGTATAACACATGCATATAAGTTACTCTGCCTACATGACAGAGACTACTGAACACGGAATGTGTCCACGTGTCACCTCTTGATCGGCCCCAATAGTCAATACTGAACATTGTAGAACAGCACTGAGGCACTTGGGAACAGGAAGACATATTTTTAGAAATACTGAAAATTTGACCCAAATACTCTGAAGAACTGTGAAGCTCATATGTCATCTAAGTCATGGCATATCTACATGCTGTTTGTCAGTCACTAGATTTGCATAGAGCTGACACGGAAATCAGTCTGCAGGCTGTTGTTGAAGGTATAAGTAAACCAAGACATTCAGGGAAAAGGGTGATTTTTTTTTAAGATACATGGTCCACTCACACATTTAGAATAAAAGAGTCGTTAATACATATAAATTGCTTCACAACTGGCGTATTGCACTACATACGAAACCAGAATAATGCACTTCTATAACATCAATTTTACAAGTGTGAGCACAAAGGGAGCCACCAGTTAACCACAGCAAAAGCCTGATGTTTATCTGGGCTATGTAAAGTTCAAGACAGCCATGCTAAGTGGCTACTCACAGGCTACTTATGTGTTTGAGATGATAAGTCACGCTTGAGGTTGACAAATGAGTAATGGATCAAGTACAGCGAGCCAGTCATTATAGCAAAATAAACCCCTTGGTCCTGCTTCAGCCTGTCAGGGTTTATTTCATTATAATGGCCAGCTCACTGTACATTGTCATGCTTATTACATGGCTGCTTTCCAAAGAAATCAATAGTATGACAACAAATAGTGGTTTTAAAAGGATTTCGTGGGTTTAAAAAATAATCCCCTGAGTCTATGATTAGAACCTAAACTGATAGCAGTTATCGGTAGCTCACAGCAAAGGTCCTGTTTTCCAGATATAGCAGGCTGTAAAATGCCTTCACTGACCAATATGTAGAAAAGCCATTTAATAATAGATGGACTATGAAATATTTTGCCTGCTGTGTTATGTACTCTACTGCTATGTACACTTCTGGTCTCTTGTATAATACATATAAGGAATGTAAACAATAATATCTGTCTGTGACTGAAAGTGTCACCACTACCTTACGTACTCATTTACTAATGTTCAGGTGACAACTAAGGGGTGACATTAAAAAGAATTTCACACCACATTATGTTCATAAGAGGCCGGCTTTCATGATTTTTAAGGTCGGTTGCCATTTTCACATCAGTTTTGAAAGCAGGCAGCCTGTCTGAAGGCAACAGCTTCCTTGCTTGATTAACTTTATTATATCTTTACCCAGTGGTCTCATTCTCCATCACTGTAATGCAGGCTGATCAGGTGGGAACTGCAGGGCACCAAACTGTAGACAAGGATAATGATTAATGTGCTCAAATGGTAAGAAAAGTGCTTTTAGAACATGTGCAGTGTTATTAAAAATGTCAGTTGTAGACCTGGGGACCAATAGAGTAGGTGAAAACAGTGCTGCAGCTGAATGTTGAAAAGACATCCAAGTGAGAAAAAGCACAAACAATTTAGGAGCACATAACCTGTACACATAGATAGGATGTGCATGAAAACATTGCACTCCAGTGTGTGTTTACTGTACTAGTTGCCTCTCTGTGACTTGCACAGTGTGCATGTCTTTGTTAGAGAAGAGTGTTCATGAGTCACCACTGTCTTTAGCCTGGGGCTCAGCAGCCAGCCAGCTGAGGGGGGAAGGGGGGTGCATGTTTTATTTTAGTCCTTCTAATATGCCATGAAGACATTATTATCTTAAAGCATGTTGTATTCAAGTGCCTCCATTGTTTAAAATGTGGATAATTTTAAGTGTTTCATTCCCATCATAGTCATGGTGATCACTACATGTGCGATTCAGTGTGCCTCATTAGATGTGGCTTTTGTTATTGCCAGCTAAGCAGTGTGTGGCTGTGTGAGCTCTCCTTGGCAAGGGAAGGATGTTATCTTTTCTGTCATGAACATACCAGTGCTGCCCATAGGGAAGAGGTGAGCATGCAAAGAACTTGGCTGATTGAGGGCACAGGGCACAGAGGCGCACTGCGCACGGTTGCCTGTGAATACTAAGGATGCCTCACAAGAGACCCTTTTGTCAGCATCAAGAAGATCGAGAAGAGTCATGAATAGCAAAAATGTGTGACATCTTTCGCACAGTCTTCCCGTATCATTAAAATTAACCTGTGCCATTGCCAAGAATTTATGTTTGCCTTGTGCACCTGAGCCAATGAACACTATAAAAAATACTTTATGGCATTTAGATTTTGGTAAATGATATCATTAGGATATTTTCCTTCAGATATATCATAGAAAAGTCAAGCAAATCAATGCAATCTAAAGATTTTGGCATAAAAGTAAGTGTTGCACCACTGTGAAGTGTCACCGTTTTGGCATATACTGCATTTGTAAGTACAGTATGAAATATGTGTATGAAAATGTTTTGGTGGATAAGCATTTGCAACCAAACAAGCACATTTTCAGGTCGGATGGATGGATGGATGGATGGACGGACGGACGGACGGACGGACGGACGGACGGACGGACAGACAGACAGACAGACAGACAGACAGATAGATAGATAGATAGATAGATAGATAGATCAAAGCAAAGCTCATGCATATAAAGCCGTAAAGGAGGAATCCCATCTCACCATCTTTAAAATGGAGCAGCCACCCAGTACGTCAGTAACCTGATTACCTCAGCTGTCAGTCTGAATAAGGCCAGACTTTGGGAACCACCCGTGCTCGGATCCTCACTACGGGACAGATCTAGTCCTTCTGAAGAGTCTGAAAACAACCAAGGAACCGAACAGCCACAAAGACGAAGAGCAGGGAAAACGCTGGGGCTACAAACTGACCAGGTAAGAGGTGGCAGGAATTAGGACTTGTGTGTGTCAATTTATAGCTTTTTAACTACACAATTTGCAGAAGAAAATTAGACATTTTCAAAGTTTTATACATATTTGAATACACCTATTTGTGTCTGGGTGAGTTGTATGCATTGTAAGTGTGTATCATATGTACATGTTATTTTGCTTCTATCATAACATTCCTCTTTTCCATTGTACTGGGATTCTTTTCTCTATGGCCAAGTGACATACAGTAACTGATCAAAAAAGTGCAACTATGAGAGACAGAAGGAAGTATATGAATGTGTAGGAGTAAAGTTAAAGAGCTGCCTCTTTGGGAGAGCCAGTCAAAGGGGAGGGCAACAGGATACAGCCAGTGGGTGGACCTTGATGATTGTTTCTGTGAACAAGTCACTCACTTACATGCCTTTCCTTCCAAACAGGAGCACTTTTGAAGAGTTGGAGTCACTTCATGCACATGCACACACTTTTAGGAATCTGTGGAGCCGACGTTTACTCAACACAGCGACTGACAGGTTTCACAAATAACTTGGATAATTTTTTGGACTGTCCAGTAACTACACGTCAGCATACTGCAAATAACTGTGGATTTTAAGCTGCTGCTCTTGGCAGCCCAAAAACAATGGCACAGTGCAAGCCAGAGGCAAACCTAGACAAGGTGGTCCAGAATCCAAAGGACATCGAGGACTCAAGTGAAGTTTTCGCTGAGTCTGCATCAGTACCAGTCAGCGTCAGACCCACAGACCTGGGTCTGATTCGAAACTTGTCCAAGTCGGACTCTGATTTGTTGGCATCACCACCTGGTGAAGAAGAAGGAGGTTTTGCTGGCCGCAGTGGATCTGTGTCTAACTGCAGCTCTGGGCAGCCGTCCATGGAGCGCATGCCTTCGTTTGCCTCTGAGTGGGATGAGGTAATACTTAAACTGTGGGGATGGGAAACAAGTGGGAGGGTGTACAGGACACAGGGAGTGGCACTGTGGGTGTTAAAGCATGAACAAGCTTTCAAGAGTGTGTTATGTACATAAGACAGAGTGTATTTGTGAGAGAAAAATGAAAGAAATGGGAACAGGCGAGGCAGCACATTTGAGGAGAAGGAAGGAAGGAAGGAAGAGGGAGAGAGCAGAGGCAGCATTATGAGAACGATCAGGGGTCCAGCAGAAGCAGTGATGGAGTGTAGTAACTTTACCCAGGCTGTCGGCGTAGAATGCCTGCGGGCGAGTGCTTGAATGCATGAATGGCTTGATCACTTGCACCGACCTCCCTGTAGCAGCCCTGGCATCCAAGACTAATTGGGCTTGTGCTGTCATTCCACATCCACTCAGTACATGTCTCTGGGGCCGACCCACGCTTCCACTGTCTCCTCCTGAACTCCTCTGGCTCCTTTGCTGTGTCTTACGCCATCTACTTTCAGCAATCCCCAACCCCATTATCCCCAAAAGCCTAAACTTGTGATTTTTGAGCACTTTGGAGCTTCAGTGCAGCACACCCTAAAGCACTGCAGAGACACTGAAATTATTAAAAAGGAATTCACCACAACTTCCAAACACTCTTAAATAGTCAAAGCCTGTGGGGACGATGGCTGATAACTGACAATATAATACTATTGTGTATAGCCCTGATGATAAAATTATGCAATTTCTTTTCTTTTTATAATTTTCACAGCCGAGGAAGACTTCTGACACATCCTGCTTGGCTCTTATCACAATGATAACATTAAGATATCTCACCCAAACTCATTTAAAATCAGTGATTTGATGTCTCATATCTTCTTGTGTAGCCAGAGAGATTTACATTAAAGAGTCTCAGGTCAGATCAGAACTTTGTAGACTCCAGGCCACTTGAGTGCCTCTAACATGAGTGTTTTTACTCAACTGTATTTATTTATTTATTCCTTTAGAGAAATATTCTGCTTTAGAGATAAAATGTGTGCATCTGTAGATATTTTGACAAAATTATAGGATAAATCTCACACAATTATAAATCTAACACTACAGAGAATTGAAAAATATTCTAATATGCAGACAGAGTTTTGAAGTAGATCGGGTTTTTCAAATACAACCCATTCTTTCATTAATTCATAAAATTTCACATTTTGAGCCAATATGGAATGTTGAAAAATACAGCCAACTAACACTCTTCCCCTTTAATAGTGACCCAAATTTGGGAAAGTTTCATTGCTTTTATTCCAGAAGCATTTTGCTGGTGAACCAGTGTGGTAAAACGTACTAAATATGTTATAGTGAAGTAAACTGGGATTTTGAGGATGGTGTGATGCATTCAGGTCTTATTCACATTAGCATTCATTCTAATGAAACAGTCGTAACATGAGTCAAATATGTTAGTGTCATATTTAAGAAACGATGCATATATTAACCCATAAAGACCCGGTGCTACTTTTATGGCAGTTCCCAAAGGATTTTTTTTTTTCCTCTACATTTAGATTTTTTTTAAGTGATTTATTGTCATTTATTATGACATTATCCTCTGTGTTTTGCTTTTTTTCAATGAACATCATGTGTTTTCCTAAATGTAATCCACTGACCATGTAGATGTTCATAAAAGCTCTAATTAAAGTTGATGGTTATTATATCAAAAACAGAGAAAACTGAAGAAAAAGTGACTTTTTCAGCAAAATACATCATTAACTAAACATAAAACAAGTGTCTCCATCCACTGTCATTGATCCAACTCCATGGGTTTTACTGGTGAATCAATGTTGTAGAAGATGACAGTGTTTCCACGGTAACTACAAAGATTCTGAATGTCCAAATGACTCATATCTGATGGCCATGAAAAAACGAAAAACTGCATTTTACACCAATTATTTACATATATTGATTGGATTAATGGATCAACAGGTATTAAACAGTTTAGACAGTTTTGGTCATTGGTGGCTGTTTGGGTCTTTATGGGTTAAGCTGAAGTTTATCACGGTTCGAATACTTTATAGGTTAAGATTTTGAACATTGTGGGACACAGTTTATAGCATATACGAACACAAGTTGACAAAATATATAACATGGGCTTAGTTTTTTTTAGATATGTTGGTGTGGAAATGTTGCATGGTGGAGTCCCTCTGATCCTCAGACAAACAACAGCTGTGAGAAAAGTTGTAAAACAATAATGTCTTTGGTCTTGGAGCCCCTTTAGTCTGGCTACTATGGCCTGTCGTGACCTATTTGATACATACAACAGGAGCAGAATGATACCAACATATAATTACTGAACTCATATTAGTTAAGCTGTCCCTTTATCATCTTTCCATGTCCCACGTCTGATCTGGGCTCCGCCCCTGTGCTCTCCGACATAACTGTTTATTCAGGCCATGTTGGGTGGGGCGTCCTGTTCTCAAGGGCATCCTGTTTTGCAGCTGCTCCCAAGTGTCTGTTTCTCTTCAAGAATTCAAGGGATTTGTTTGGGTTGAATTTATATGAGTGTGTGTGGAAGAGGGGGGCCATGGGCAAAAATTGACTTTAGTTTGTGTTCATATCTCATGAAGCGATCAACCACCAGCAAACATCAGAACGACACTCAAAGCTCAGAGAGAGGCTGAGCTTCAGGTCAGAGGCATGAACGCACAACATGAACACATCGATATCTCAACATGCACACGCAGAAATCCAAATTACTGAATACTAATACAACCGCAGGGAAGAAGGGTTATGATATGCATGCATTCAATATTTATTGAGGTTATATTGTAAATGATTTGATATCTGGCAGTTTGTGACTATTTTGGGGGCAGTTGTACTGGAGTTTGTGTGATTGAAATACACTGTGTACATGTTCTGCCATTAGTTGTCTCTCAATGAAAACAATAGCAAAAGATTTGAATTGCTATGCTTAGCAGATACACCAACTATCTTTGTTTTTTTTTTTCTTTTTCTTTTATACAAGAAAGTGTGAATAATGTTTCAGAGTATTTCACCCAGATGTAACTCAGTCAATAGTTTACATTTTTTTCACATCACTTTTAGTCATTTTGTATTCACATTGTGTCATTTCTGTGTAATGAAATAGCTGCAAATATGGTTAAACACAAGTGCTAGCTTAGCAAATGGGATATGCCACTATAGCAGGTGACCTAATGAAATAGAGTATTATGAATGAATGAATTATGGATTCCTCAGAACTTCAGCTTCATTGAAAACAACTGATATAATGAGAGGACATACAGTACATCAACAAAACATATAGTTGTTTTAATGTGGAAAAACATTATTGAAAAAATAGATGAAAGCAAAATTTGTCATTTCATTTGTCAAGATTTTAAACAAGCAAACATACATTAACAATATCAACTTAAAATAATAAGTCTAATGTATTTTTTTTTTTTTTTTGGGGGGGGCATTATTTCTGTCCTGTCACCTGTGAAAAACATCTTATCTAATACAACCTGCAATGAGGTGGTATTATCTTGACCACCTCACAGTGCCACTATTGTTAACATGTTTTAAGTCTTGCTGCAATTATAAGCATAGGAGGATTAGGGCCACTGGGGGAAAAAAAAAAAAATCAAGGTCCATTTTATATGTATGTATATATATATATATATATATATATTTATTTATTTTTTTTTATTTTTTTTATTTTTTTTGAT
>JAPQRP010000024.1:4137886-4152341 GCA_037367295.1 Apogon hyalosoma
TTATTTTGTTTGATTATTATTATTATTATTCTTCTGAGAAAAAAGTCAGAATTCTGACTTTAATCTCAGAATTCTGACTGTTTTAAACATTTTTTTAATTATTGTTCTGAGATTAAAGTCAGAATTCTGAGGGAAAAAAGGTCTGAATTCTGACTTTTTTCTCAAAATTTTGGCTTTAATCTCCGAAATCTGACTTTTTTTCCCTCAGAATAATAACAAAAAAACATACTGGACTTTACTTTTTTCCTCAGTGGCCCTAATCATAGCTGTCCTGACTGCTGTTGAAACCAGAGGAGTTTCACACTATAAGTCACGTTTTCTCATATGATATGACTATATATTTGATTGTCATGAATTTTTAATGCTGTTTTGCTATTATAGTATGTTTTACATTACAATACAAACAAAAAATCACCTGTTTTAGTCCAGACATTGACGCTAGCTGCTGTTAGCTAGCTTAGCTCTCACAATAGAGAGTATGCAGTGACGTCACACTAGCGGAAGTCACCGCGGTTCCGCCCACTGAGTGGCAGAAAGAGGGAGATGAGTGGCAGCACTGGCTTCAATACCATCTAAACTTAGAACAATATTAAATAAAAATGTGAAAGAGCTGTTGTGCGATTGATTGTATGAACAGGTTTGAAAAGCAGTCGGAGCTATTGTTTTACAGGCACTGAAAGTTACTTGGATTCGTGGATCCCGTTTCCTGTCAGGTAACATTAATTTATGCTGTGTTTTTGGGTAAAATCATACCTTAAATTATGACATGTTTTGGCTAATGTTATTCTTAGTAAAGCTCTTGTTAGCATCTTACATGGTTTTTGTCTTCATTTGTGTGATTCTGGACCTTGTGCTCTACGTGATTTGTAAATTAACTTAAACTGAGGCTAACCCAGTTTTTCAGATACGGGGGTACTGGAGCACAAAGCCACGACGGAATATTAGGGTCACATAAGAAAATTAAAACACTGTCACTACGAGAATAAAGTCATAAATAAAATATTAAGATAAAACCCGTAATTTTATGAGAATAAAGTCAAATACAAAAAGTGTCATAATTTTAGGAAAATAAAGTCGTCATGTTTCAAGAATAAAGCCATAATTTTATGAGAATAATGTTATTTAAAACCAGGTGGAAAAATATCATAATTTACAAGAATAAACTCATACCCTGCTGGTCCAAAGCAGTAGAATCTGTGTTATATAAAGTATTTGATATTAATTCTCCTTAAATCTCCACAGTCCCAGTAGATCCTGCATATGTTCACTGGGTCCGTCCACTGTCTACTGCAGATGGACTTTGGATCAGCTGGTTCTGCTCTAGTTTTGGACCCTGGTTGTCAGTGATGATGAAATCATGTATATTTGTTTGTAAAACGAGCCATGATCCCCTTCATCCTGGATGTCAGGATACATGATTTCGGGCCACACGCCAGCGTTCATGGACCGCTTGTTCTTCGGTAGCTCGTACAGATCCATGTCCAATCCAACTGTCCTTAATTTAATTTCATATTCCACATTTTTCCTGGTATCGCTGTGTTTACTGCTACACTCCGTCATGTTGAGTGAGGTTTTTGCCACTCAGTCTGACTTAGAGGGGCGTGGCCCGGGGGGGAAGTGACGTAAACGCATACTCTCTATTGACAACAGGTGACAGCAGAGAAGTTCATCTTTATTTACGATTCAAAAATGCTGTCAGACATTTCCTATCAAATAACAAGGATGTAAGTCATCTTTCGTGGTGGATGACATTGTCAACAAAAATTTTATGTGTTGGTGAGCTAAACTGACATGCAGATAGAGACAGAAGGTCAGCCACACGCTGATTGGTTGACCGATCCGCATGTACTGGTCTACCATACTATCACCATTAGCTAACTAGCTAAAATATGGTGTGTCACATTATATTTAACTAAACCGCAATCTTCTTCTCCCCAAAAGTAAGAAAACAAAGATTAAAAAAATATACATAAATAAACATGCCAGACAACTGAAAGTACTGATAACGGAGAATTAAAAGAGAAACGTTTCTAATAATGAGCCCCATCACTATTTACAGGGTCCAAAAGGAAAAACCAACATGAAAGTGGATCCATGAATGCAAGGTGTAAAAGTTTTAGACCACCTTTACCATTGTAGTTTTTGCAGGAATGTAATTGGCACAAAAATGGAGGTCAAACTTTCTTTTTTAAGGTTCAACAACAATACAGAATGTCTGTGCACGCAATTAAAAACAATAACAGATCAGAAGTAAATGGCTGCTACAGGGAAAATTCAGTATTTAATGACACTTCAGTGCATTTTGTCATTTTCTATAGTCTTAGAGCTTTTTTAAGTTATCTAGTGACAAATGACGTGTTTAGACAGTTACATGATGAGGATGATGATGATGATGATGATGATAGTGTCTTTATGAGCTTCCACAATATTCTCTTGTTTTCCAGAAGTTTTTGTTTTCAATGCTGCTTAGGTATTTGATGTGTATCTTGATGCTCAGATTGAGAAATTCATGTGTATGATCATTATTACCTTGTTAAAAGAAGAAACCTAATGGTGGCTTCAGACTTTTGCATTGTACTGTATATCCTGACATTAGTGTGTTTAAATCCTTTTTTCAGAAATGCCTAATTTTATAGATAATGGTAATTAAGACGTACCGGAAACAGAGTGGAAAAAAGAGAGATGGGAAATAGATCTGGAATGTTGCTCTTGGCAACCTCAGCCTCTAATGCATCCCATTTCTCTGTATTTTAAGGTGATTTTTTTTTCTTTTTCCTGAGGGCAAATTTCCAAGGTAACCTTGTTATATAACAATCTTGGATTTCAGTGACCATCCTACACTTTACTAATATTAGATATGACATATGATTTAAGGGCTTGATAAGCTCCCCATCTGTGTGATACTCATAAGGCAAAGGTTAACACAACCACATGTTACAGATGCTTGAGTGGCTTTATTCGTGTGTGTACTCTAAATTTCCCAGCAGGATTCCTTGGGTCATTATACACGCAAGCTTTTAAAGTACATACAGTGCGGTGAGTGTGTTTCTATGCATCTTCAGTCACTAATGTAAGAGACTTTACATAACACAAGTAGCTTGGGACCTGTAATGAAAACATATGTTGTAATATGGAAATTTGACATTTTCCAATACAGCAAATCAATAAACTGGATCACAACATGTGTAGCATAGAATTTGCTTGTGGCACTGTAGGCTCTTTTTTTTTTCTTGCAATTTGACAAAAAGACATCACGTCTCTTTATATGATAAAACTTATGTAATTTTACAATTTCAATTAACATCTGCACTGGCCACATAAATAAAACATGTTAACGTTGGTAATTTCAGCTGATGAAAAGGTACTATTTTCAAAGTATGTGCAAGCTGGTTTATAATTCATATAGAGAAGTACGGCAGAGTGAACACATGCCCAGATCTGTTTAGACAGATGTGGTCCATGAATATGAGAGTAGTGATGTTGATGGCGTTTGCTGGGAGTAGTTGGGGGGGTTAGTGCCTAACAATATGCCTAACCTGCCATATTGTCCGTATGATTTGTCACACACGATACACCGCTTTAGTAGACCTATGTTTTCATTCGATCAAGTAACAGGAAAATGCAGCTCCTTTGAAGAGCTGATGCTTATGCTGAGTTTGGAAATTACGCTTGTTATAGATCAATCAGTTTATTACAAAATTATTACAAACAGTTAAAAATGACAATTCATTTACGAAATACATTTTGTAATAGGACACCCCAGAAGCAGTCCTCAGTTTATAAATGGGGGCCCTTAAACATGTAATAAGAGACACAATTTATATTATAATCTTTAATAAATACAAATGTTCTAAATAACTACAAACACATATTAAAATATTTGCCTATCGATCTGACAATGATTCATTTCCTTTTCCTGAGTCCTATTGTAGTCAGGATATTACAGTATTCTCAGATAATTTAATAGTCAGACACGGGGCTTTATCCACATGAATGAAGAGTTTACATCATTTGTATATCAGCCATGCAGGGTTTTGGGTCAGGTATATTTTGGAGTAGCTCTGTTTGTTTATGTTTCCTTTTTTGTTTCGGTTCTTTAGGTGTGCGAGGTTACACTAAGCATAAAGCAGCAACAGTTTTTGCTTAATACACTTTGCTTTCATTCCAGATCTCCTACATGCTACACTAAAGCTGGTACACTTCAGCTTACACATTTTCCCTCTTAATAATGGTTTACTTTTAGTGTTATGTAATGAGATAATGAAACAAAACCAGTGGTAACTTTCAGTACTACCTTAAACTAAAGTAGTGTTCTTTTGTAAATGATAGCATGATAGATGGATGTTTAAAGATTTGTCCTTAACTTTCAAGACCCCCTCAGTCATATTATAAGAAAGTAGGAAAATGTGTTAAAAAATGTTGAATTGACACCTCTAAATATGTGAATATGTAGCTTATTTGATGTTTTCTACTGCATTCAAAGCACATTTTTATTTTTGTGTCGCAAACGCTTGTTCTACATGAGATCACGATTGGTTCCAACATTTTCATAGTGTCACAGATTTTCCTAATTGTCCTGCCCCTTAAATTCAGATTTCTGAAGAGCCTCAGTGTGCAAACTATTCAGTACACTCAAATTTGAACCGCACTGTAAGCAAACATGTCATTAAGCAAATGTGTGTGGCAGACGCTAATGTTTGATGTCTGAAAGTATACGTGTGTTAGTCCAAAAACACAGTAGTATATCACAGAAAAAAAGCTGCACGTCATCATGAAATATTTACAGTTCACCACTGAGCCCGTCATGATTTAAATCTTAGTATATTTGGTTATTTTATTTGGGCTGTATGGTTTCAGGCTGCCAAATGACAAAATCATTCCAAATCATGAGCGCTGGCCAGCCCATCTGTCTTTATTGACAATAGAACTCAGCTGGTAATCAGGTTTCCAGATCAATGCCAGGGCGGCAGCCAGTACTTTTGAGTAGTTTATTATATCAGCCATCATTTCAGTTTTTTCTTTTTCTTTTTGAACTTACTGGCATCATTTATGGACTTTGGAAGGTATTGTGTCTTTTATGTCTAAAGCACATTGCTTAGAGATTTTCTCAATCTATTCAGCTAGTTCATATGTTCACAAGACCAGAAAGCTGGGAGGAAGGGAGTCAGTGACATGTAAAAATTATCACAAGCATAATTAAAACACATATTAACACATTAGCGACTATCCTTGTTTGGCTTCTCTGCATCATTGGCCTCTGAATCCTATTCACTACTACACAGATTTATTACTACTACTACTATTACTACTACTACTACTAATGATAATAATAATAATACTAATGATAATAATAATAATAATAATTCTAACAATACAAAGTTTTATTTAAAGGTGCTTTTCAAAACTCTACATGTAACCATACAGAGAATCATAAATAACATACACACGATATACAAGATTATACATTACAAAAGATTCAACAATAAATAGAAGTAAAATAAATGCAGGTGTTATGGATATCAAATACATTACAGTAACAGTATACATAGGTCACTTTTGTTTTTGATACAAAACAAAGACAGAGACCTTGTTAAAATGGTCTCAACGTGTAAGTAAATATGTGGCAGATGGAATAATGCAGTCTGTTTTGACAAGGTCTGAGCCTCCATAAAGTCCATGAAGTCGCCGTGTCAGTTCTGTGGACCGAAACAGTTTGCTTTGCGTGGTTTCCAGTTAATTAAAGGGATCCATTTGTCTGACAGAGGTCCACTGCGTGAATGCTGTGTACAATATTGGGTTTGACAGTAGCCTTTTTCAGACCCAAGTTACCAGAGTAGGTTTAACGTCTGCATTAAGGTAAAGTTTTCAGTAATATCCAACCAAAAATGAACAGGAGTTGTATTGTTCGCCACAACACGTGCATCAGTAGTGATTTCTCTCCACAACATTTGCGTCATAATTTGGATAATGTGTGATGAGTTTTCTTTAATTTGAAGGTACGCCCAGTGTTGTCTTTATTTGCAAAGTATAACAGATGGCCATGTACGTATCATTGCACTGTATTTGGAGTTTGGCTTACACCAGTCTGTTGGTTTTGACTGTTCTAGGCCTTTTGGTGTCATTGGTAAACTGTTGTAAGGTTTTCACCGACAGCAGTGGCAGATGTTGTACAAAAGGCTTCCAGATAAAGGCTGTTTCTCAGTACGCGCTCTTGTCTGTTCTTCCGTTCTCGCCTTCTAGTGAAACATCATCAGTCAAGGCCCAAGTACTGTTCCAGTTGCAAGTTCGCATAAACCAAGAACACATGGAATATCAGGATGTTGTTCTCGTCTGCTAGCTTAAACCAAGGGCGCACTGGTGGGTGACTCGTGTAGACTTGGCTGGGAAATAATTCTGTTAGCGTGTTCTTTTGTTGTCAGCTCCAGGAATGAGTTTGGATTCAGCTCGGTCTCAAAGTTGACAAAGTTTATTCTGATCACAAATCAGATGGACTCTGTGCAGAGGACTCAACACAACGAGTCCCGAACATCACATGAATTCCACATTTATTCCCTATGGGCAGGCTCACCCTTACAAATGGGTTGGCCTTAGCTTTATCTAACTAGATCAAACAGATGTGAGGCCTCAACTGTAAGTAAACTCACACCAACAATGAGTTTACTTCTTATCACCTATGTCTGACAGTGCAATGTGTGTGAATGTGTGTGTGTATAGACGTGTATCTAAAAGAAGAACAGAAGATAATTAAATCTTATGCAGACAGATGGTTTCTATCTTAACAATCTTAACCTACTGTCTAACTATTTAAACTAAAACATGATAAAAACAGAAATCTGGTCATAAAGAACCTATTACCAACCTTGTTGAACTAAAATAAACTAAACAAACAACACTTTATCCTAATGCTTTATTATTTGAATACAAATAATATTTCAATTCCCAAGATGCAGTTCGTGCCGACCCGGCCGTGAACCCACCAGCTCGACCGGGACCTGGGTGGCTGAACCGACGAGATGTATTACAGTTTTGAAAAATATACAAAATGTATAAATGACATGTAAATACTACTACAAATGTTTTGCAATCAAATCAAGTCACATTGTGGTGATTTGAGGGAAATATGTTAGGGAGCCGACGGCAGAAATACAGCAGAGGGAGGAAAGTTCACAAGTACGCTGCTGTTCCAATCACAGATAGACTTGCATTCTTAGAAAGTCTGTTTTCTGAGACCGTTCTTACCAAGACCGTACTCGCCGAGTTCACAAGACCGTACTCTGCGTTCTTGGTATTTGGAAATGGCCAATGTGACAGCTCATCCAGCGTTTGCAGCATCTCTTTACTCAGTTCCATTTCAGTCGTGATAAGGGGAATAGCATCAAGTAGTTGTTCAAATGTTGTGCTTGAGGTGCCAGTGGCCTATGTTGTGTGCTGAAATGTGTGCGCATCTGATGATTAGCAAGTGTGGATGCTAAATAATATGAAATCCCATCAAGTTCATTGATGTAAACTGCGAGTTTAGTGTGTTAGCTAAACAGTTACTATGGCAAAGACATAAACAAACAACCGTATCCTGAAAAAGGCTGTATTTGTCCTTTTACGTGCAGGTTGTTGCACAGCTTCATTTTGCTCGAGCATTACCCGTGTATTTAATTACAGCAAACATCCATTTTGACTAAGGCTTTTTAATTTTCCGTCTAAAAAGTGCCCAGTATATTTCTTCATTGTCGAGATCTGCCGAAGACCACTCTCATCCGCTGTACTGGATTTCTGTGCCTTCTAGGTTTTTTGATTTTCTGTATTGGCATTGGTTGTTGGTGAAATTATTATTGAAACATCAGTATCAGTTCAGAATTTCACGGTCGGAGCATCCCTAGTTGTTGTCACGGCCTAAACCTAGATCTGGCTTTCATTGTAATGTTGTTTGGAGGTTGTTGGTACCTGTAACAGAACACAGTGACCTTTCCATTACTGGGACTCTACCTGCCTCTTCTGCCAGCACCCCCATTAGTTTGTCTGTTTGTTATTTCTGATCACTTGTCTGCTTTATGTTTACACTTTATGCTTGAGGATTTTACTTGCAATGCGAGGTATAAATGGTAATGACTTTTTTATTTGTATTTTTTCCCCCCAGAATTTTCACTAATTCCATTCTGGCATTAGTTTTCCAGTTGTACCCCCATACTGGTTTAGATAAATACAATTTGCTCCTTAAGCCATTCCCTTACAAACTGTCTCACACCATTATAAACCATTACAGTACATGTAGTCTTTTCCTCTACTGGGTTTGTAGCTGTTGTGTGATTGCATTCGTTTTTTTTTTTTTTTTTTTCCACTCCCTCCATAGGAAACCAGGAAATAGCTAATTTATTTCCCTTAACCAGATGCATAGACGCTTAAGCATTATTGATGATACAGGGGGATAAAGTCTATAATGTCCGCACTTGAATGTGTTTCCTTCTAGCTTGTTGATTGTTGCTGATTTACAAATGCTGGAAATTAACTGTCTTAATAAGTGTCTCATTATCCCACTATTTAATTAAGTTGGATTTAATCATGTTTAATCATCGTGACTGACTGAGAATAACCTGAGAGAAAAACCTGATGAGATTCTGTTGGAAGAAAAGTGTGCCTTTAACATGTTCTTGTGTTTGCTTTTTTTATTTATTCCAATTTCATCACATAATTCCTTGGGTAGTTAAAAAAAAAACAAAAAAAAAACTCTAAACTTGTGTTTAGGTTTTCATAAAAACAGGTAATGATATCTGAAGCAGGACCAGAATGAAACGAGGATAAATCAAGACCATTTGCTGAATCAGAGCAAAGTGAGTTGCATTTGACTTGATTTGCAACCTAAACAAGAAAAATGCTTCCACCTCATCCTCCACTTTTTCACTGTATGACTTGAGCATGAAAAGATGACACATGATTTGCAGTGTGTGCAGGAAATGAAGAGCAGATCAACCTGTATTAGCATGTAAATCACTTAAAGAGGGAGTGCTATCAGAGCGAAGCGCTTTTGATTTAATGAGGCAGTCCACTTGAAGCGCCACGTGCCTCATATCTGCATGTCTATTACGTGTCTGTGTGATTAGATCTCTTCAGTTGGATCATTTCAATCTCTTTTCCAAACATTCTCTTAAGACTGTGTTTTGTTTCAAATGCTTTTCCGCTAAGTTACCTTTTAAGATAAGGTCACTGGTCTTAAACCAGCTGGTAAAGGAAAGATTTACCTAATACCTAAGTGGCAGTCCTACATAGCCACCAACATTTAATAATTATGGTTGAAAAACATTTCCTTTAAATGTCAATTTTTTGCAGTTAAGAAGAGACAAAACAGTCTATTTGTTGCCTGTTTTTAGATAACTGAAAGCAAAAAGTGTTCACAGAGACACAAAGAAGCTGTTGATTTTGTTCCTTCCCTTTCATGAGAGTTTTTAAACATATTGCCTGTTTAGCTGACCTGTGTTAACATTTAAACTCTATTTGTATAGCAAAATAGTAGTGATTGTTGATGCAGCTTATTTAAAAATATAATAAAACAGAAGAGTACTTGCAGAGCACAGGAAGTAGTAGTAGTAGTGTGGAAGCAGTAGTTTTTTAGTTGTCGTTTCTTTAGAACACCAACATATAACTTCATAGCACCAAAACTAACCACAAACTAATGTATCAGAAGTAAGATACATTTATTTGGACCCATTTAAAGTGTACCAGAACTGGACATGCTTACAATATTAATTGTGTTTTGTGTATTACTTATAAGCAAGAGAGGCACAAATTCAGTAAAAAAATCACCTTAAATACACCACACTGGAGCTTCTGATTACGTGAATTGCGTACATGGTCACAACCTATGGGGAGCAGTCACTGCCGGGCAGAAGTACCATTATTGAGTCTGGGTGATCAAGTATAGAGATGTAACGATATTAAAATTTCATATCACGGTTATTGTGACCAAAATGATCACAGTTATTATTATCGTGGTATTGTTGACATTTGCTCAAAATGTTCAAAAAGTGCTTATACACACACCGAAATAATTTAACTAATTTTTATTTTGAAAAAAACCTTCCGCCATGTTTTTAGAGGCCAAACACTGCAAACTGCACATGCGTGCCTGGAGCGCTGCTGCTACCAGGAAATGAGCAGTATGACAATGAGTTTTTCAAAGTGCGGTAATTAAACACGGTTTTAATGATAATTAGAATTTGAAGTGGTAACACTAACCTTCAGGAATTTTACTGCACTTTATCATTATACCGGTAATCGTTACATCCCTAATTAAGTGTGAGTAAACAAGCTGCAGTCAGTGAGTGAGATTGAGTGGAAATCACATGTTCGCACTTATTGTTTGTCCTACTCCACAATTGTGCTAGACCCAGCACTGGCCGATAACGTGTCAACTCAGACTGGTGTCTCCTGTACGGGGTCAGTGAACCAGTCCATCGCAGCCCAGGTAATCAGACAATACGACACGTCTACACTACAGGTGCTGGAACAGCCCGTGAAGGAGGCAACATGTCACTGTGCCCAACAGCTGTTTAACCAAGAACCAGACAGCTTCTGTGATAGTCATCATCCATATTTACAAACTGGATGAGCTCTAAAGCAAACAAAATAACTGTTTTGTGAATCAACTGACAGCTTGTGTTGCAGCGTGTAGGACTCATTTACTGTAGCTTTAAAGTCTGAAATGTAGACAAGTATGTGTACATTTTTCTATGCCTTTTCCTTTTTACATCATCAAACAAAGAAGTTAAAAAGTAGACACCAAGCACATTATGAATCTCGTCTACTGAACTGGAACGACAACTAAATACATAGAGAATTTTGGGTGAAGTTGAGCACTGATACCATTGTTGCACAGTGATACACATGATCAAAGTTTAAGATGGCGTGATGATGGTTAGCTGTTCTATTTTTTATCATTGGTGAAGTAGACAAGTTTAGTTTTAGTGAGATCATATTTGTATAAACTGTGCACCGACCGAGGAGGAAAATCTGTGTTGTTTTTAGTTAAATAATACTGTAGAATGAGAAGATGAGTGAACTATTAGCACTGACGGAGGAGGAGGAAAACTGAACTTTAGTTTTGTTTTTTTAAATTTAACTGACAGTTTCGATATCAGATGGGGCTTTTCACAGTACAGGAAAATGAAAAATTATTCCAGCCTTTGGCCCTTTATAAAAATCTGTTTTACAATAAGATGTTTGTCTGACCCAGGCCCTACCCTTTCACCAATCTGTACAAGAAAATAGTGAAATAGTTTTTGTAAAATCCTGCCGAGGGATAGATTGTGCGTGCGGGTGCGTTAGCAACTACTGTTGTACATCACAACATTATAAATCACTCGGCACATTCTGCAGATAGTCAATGATAAGGTGAGGGGAGCTCACTTTCACCTGCACACTTCTCACAGCTTTATCGACACATCCTCCACATACGGGTCCATCATGTTGCTTGTAGAATTATGTATTGAGGTCCAGCTTGAGGACGGATTGAGGTCCATGAGCAGGGTGGCGGGGGGTGGGGGGCATCTGGCACATTGCCCCCCCCCCCATCACAAATTTGTTTTTGGGGGGCAGCAAGTACTCAATGACAAGGTGAGGGGAGCTCACTTTCACTTTCTTACAGCTTTATCTACAGAGCTATATAACCCACTACGTCCTCTACATACAGGTCTGTCACATTACTTGTTGAATTCTTGGTTCAAAAAAGGTTGAGAAACCCTGGGATAGATGAATAGAAGACCGCATGATCGCCTTGGCAGAAATAATAACTGTATAACAACTTCATTTTATTCTAAAAACTTGTATCTTCAAGAGAGCAAATAATATTTTCTATGGATTTCTAGCCAAGTGCTAGATATTTAACTCCAGTGGACAAGGCATGATGTTACGAAATGTTTGAGCACTTTCTCTGTGATAAGGCTGGTTTACTTAAGAAGCGGATTTTGGTGACAGGTTTGAATATAGGTGCACTCAAGCTGAGACGTAATGCAGTCCTGGTGTGTGTATGTGATATAGAATGTAACTGGGTTAATTCAAAGAGTAATGTGAGGTCTGTATTGCTTCAGGCATATGCCACGCGTCCCACGTGCCTGACTTCGAAATGAATCAAGGCTTTTCCACAGTGTTGATGCCACTAGCAAAGTGCATAGGGCTTTTTCAAACACTAAATATTACATCAAATAAGCCTGGCTGTGTCTCTGGTGTCACTAGTGAGAGCAGAATCAGCTTTTCAGGCTCTCAAAATCTTCATTGCTGATTGTGAATAAATCACTCCAGTCATTCTAAATTTAGTCCCCTTGCTGATTTGTGATAGTTTTCACACAGAATTTAAGGGAACCACAACTTGATAATTGCCTTGCTTAAAATTGTCAAAACATAGGTGGTGCTTACATTTTTTTTTTACAGTATCCAGATAATATTGAATGTTACGGAGTCTCTTCTTCTTCTTTCTTTAACTTTATTTATAGAACGTTTTGAACATTTTAGACAGACAGCGTGATGCACAGCATGGGGTACAGAAATATAGAACAAACTGGAGTTTCTGCTTTTTTAATGGATTTTTTGTGGATGGGGTACTCTGTATGATGTGTCAGCAAAAGTGTGCCATTCTGACAAATTGCTTACAGTTAACAAGTGAAAATGTTTAAATATAATACTGTACAATGGGACATTGGATGCTTAAAAATAAAATGTATTCCCCAGCTAGGCTTAAACAAAATCAGTAATTCGCTGTCCTTATATGTAGATTTCTAAGGAGACGGGGCATAGACAGGACAGATTAGGATACCAACTTATCTCGCCTCAGTTGTTTTTAATTAACTGTGGCGTGGGATAGGGAGGCGCTGATTCAACTTTTCCTCTCTCTCTGCTTATTTTGATACCTCAGTTCAGGGTATTTGCAGATACAGACTACTAATCTGAGACTAGCTCTCTCTTGTTCATCCCTTTAAAATCTGCATACTAAACGGGTTCAAATCATGCTCATCATGTTTATACGAGACAACATCATCGAAAAACTGAGTAGGCAGTATATGCACTATGTATGCATGCAGAGGCACTGTTATACAGCGAAATTAAACCGAAAACATAACGTTTTAGATGTAAGTGTGTATCAGTGTATTGGGTTTTAACTGCTGTAGGCCAAACATGGTGTTGGAATAGAATGAAGCTAGAATGAGAACTGTGCCTCAGAAATGATAGCATTATTAAACTGTTTACACATAGGGCTGATTCAATACCAAAAAACTCCATAAATAAGTTATTAAAAATGACTCCCAGTATAATGAATAATCCTGTTGTAGTATTAAAGATCTCTTTTTTTCATTTTTTGAAGGTCTCAGACAGCAGGGACACCACTAAACCACATATGACATGACTGATGCAAACCAAAATTAATCATAAGAGTGATTTTGTGTTCGAGTACACCACTTTCTGTTGTATTAGTCATGATTTACCCTGGGTGGTTTGTCAAACAAAACCCCATACGGTTTTAATTAAGCAAATAGTTCAGATCCTTCCATTGAATAGCCTAATTACTGAAGTGATTCAAATTTTTCAGCTGCAACACATTTTTTGAACCCCATAAATACTGGTTTCTGATGAGTCCAGACTGACCCTGTTCCAGAGTGATGGGTGCATCAGGATGAGAAGAGAGACGGATGAAGTGATTACCCATCATGCCTAGTGCCTATTGTACAAGCCCATGGGGGCAGTACATGATCTGGGGTTGATTCAGTTGGTCAGGTCTAGCTTCAGCAACATTATGTGTCCAAAGAATGAGGTCAGATGAACCTGAATAAACTGAATGACCAGGACAAATCAGTGCATTTGTTTGCTGATGACACATGCATATTCCAAGATGACAATGTCAGGATTTATCAGGCTCAAATTGTGAAATAGTGGTTCATAGAGGATGAGACATAATTTTCACACATGGATTGGCCATTACAGAGTGCAGACCTGAACCCCATTGAGAAGCTTTGGCATGTACTGGAGAAAGACTTTACAAAGGGATCTGATTCTCCCATCATCAATAGAGTCCTGTAATCAAAGCTACAGGCAGCTCGCTCAGTTAAATATTGTTTGTGACTAGTTTTTGGTTGTTAGTCATATTAAAACCAAACGAGTCTTTTCCTAAAAACTATGGAATGGTTATGGGAGTTCAAATGTGAACTCTGCACTTTGGTGGCAAAGTCATGGATTTTTAACCAATAACTAAATGACACATGGGCACAAATATCCTGAGTCCCTGGTTCAGTTCCCGGCTGGCTCGACCATTTACTGCATAGCGTTCCCTTACCCCAGGGGTGTCCAAATCCAGTCCTCGAGGGCCGGTATCCTGGATGTTTTACATATTTCCCTCTTCATTTACACCTGGAAGCCATTACATCATTATCAGGCTTCTGCAGAGCTGGATGATGAGCTGATCATTAATTGAACCAGGTGT
>JAPQRP010000024.1:4161016-4181512 GCA_037367295.1 Apogon hyalosoma
TGAAGAATTCAGACCCAAGTATAGCATTTACAGTTTATGTAGACCACAGGGAAATGTTTTAAAATGCACAATTCCATTTTTTTAAAAAAAAGCTAAATATCACTTCTTTAACATTCTGACCACTGACAAGCAAAGTGCTATTAATTTTGTTCTTGGTAGTTCTTCTCGGTTCAACTGGACTAGTTCAGCTCTTTTGAAAACGTTTCGGCTCTCATCCAAGAGACTTCTTCAGTTCTGAACTACCAAGAAGAATGATGACCTGGGCAAATGAGAACCTACACAGACATCTTGCAATGCTATTAATTTAGATTTTCTCATTCCAATGGGACCTGTTAGTATATTAGGCAGGAAGTGAACATTTAGCCCTTGAAGTTGATGTGTTGGAAACAGAAAAATAGGCAGGAGTAGGAATCTGAGAAACTGTGACCACAGAGAAATTGTGATGATTCAGAGCATCTCCAGGTCTTGTTGTTTATTCTCAGTGTAAAGTAGTTTGTACTTTCCAAAAGTATCTAGAGAACAACAACCAAATCTCAACCAACTGAGCATCTATGGGAACATTATTATCATCTGTCTAATATTGTGTAGGTTCCCCTTTTTCCCCAAAAACATCTCTGACCCGAGGCCTAGACTCCACCAGACCTGTTAAGGTCTGCTGTGGTATCTGGACCAAGTCATTAGTTAGCAGCAGATCCCTGAAGTCCTGGAAGTAGAGAAGGGGACCTCCATGGATTATATTTATTTCTCTAACACCTCCCATAGATGATCAATTATCCTGAGATCGGGATTTCCTTCCTTCGTCTATTTTTGGTCGTTACTGACCACTGCAGACCAGGAACACTCAACAAGACCTGCAGTTGTGGAGATGCTCTTATCTCATTGTCACAAGTTGCTTTTCCATTGACCCTCAAATTGTGCAAATATAACTTGCGCATAAAAATGTACCTAATGGAAAAACGTCAATTTCGCCAAAACTCTTGTTTTTCGATTAAAAGTTTTTGCACAGGCAAGAGGTGGTTTTTGGGGCGTAGCGCAAATGGTATATTATGCAAAACTGCAATGGAAAGACTTTTTTTCGCAACTAGAGTCAAGTGAATTAAAAAAACAGATGTTGACGGACATTACAACAAGAGAAGAAGAATAGTTTTAAAAGAAACATAGTGCGGTATGTGTGGACACACCAGGAAACCCAATCAGTTTTTAATTTAGTACAGGATAGAGGGGTAATATATGATAATAATGAATATATCTGTAAATCAACACAATATTTACGTTTGTCGCCATGTTTATGGAATGACTTCTCGTGTCATCTCGCGATAATAAATAAACAAATCATCGCATTTGTGAGTTAATGGAAAAACCGACATTATGCTCTTCTGTTTTTTCGACATTTAGTAAATGTCGGTAAAGTTTTGTGCATATGTTCAATGGAAAAGGGACTATTGTTACAATATGGACCTGGTCACAGTCACTTCGTTCCTTATGTTGCTCATTTTTCTGCTTCCAACACATTCAGCTTTGATGGTTAAACGTTCACTTTCTTCCTAATATATCCAACCCAGTGAAAGGTCCCACTGTAATGAAATAATCAATATTATTACCACTTCTCCCGTCAGTGGTCACAGTGTTATGGCTGATCAGTGCATGTGCTTTTGTGCTTGTGTGAAGTTTGTGTTGGAGTCGGTACTGGGAGCTACACATTTGCTGACATCAAAAAACTCAATTTGTAAGTTAAAGACTGTAATGAATGGTTGCCTACATCTACTGTGTATCAACAACCTGCAGTTTAGGTTAAGTAAAGAAAAAAATCTTTATGCGCTCATGAATTCTTCAGTGCTTCTCTTCTGCGCTTCTACAGGAGTAACACTAGCTTCAGTTGGCTTTGTACTAGAAACAGTCACCAGTAACAAACAACCAATTCCCAGTACAATGCAGACTTGAGCACAAACTTCAGCTATATTGTACTGTCTTGATGGAGGTCTTGAACACTGTTTTGTTACTTTTGGTTAATTTAGGAGTATTTCTTGACTCTTGTGTGTTTGTTGTCTGTAACAGATTGAGAAGATCATGAACTTGATTGGAGCAGGAATTGAAACATCCAAACCCAAACCAAGCTCAGGTAATGTGATATGATGTTTTCAATGTCCATGATGTAGAATTTTATTTAATTTTGATGATAATGGAGTTTAACTCATGTATTCTAAAATGGAGGCACAAGTACAGTGGTAGAAGTATTTAGACTGTCTACTTAAAGGCAAAGTGTTTATAATTGTCCTTTAAAGGAGCGATATTTTGCTCTTTTAAATGGAATTCTTCATTTTCAAACATTTCCTTGTGGTCTGCATAAACTGTAAATGCTCTGCTTGGGTCTGAATTCTTCATTAATTCAACTCCACAGGTCCATCTTCAACCCTATTTCTGACTGACACCAGAAAGGTCATTTTGAGCGCTGGCCCTTTAAATGCAAATAAGCCACTTCACACTCCACCCCTCCAGGTTGTTGACTGTGCTGCACTGTTGCGTTCAGCCACTTGTGTTCATTAATACAGCCAACAACTGAATATTTGAGGTAATTGGCTTGAAGTTTGGACATATTTTCAGTTTTTACTACAACCGCTGCTGCTGACAAACAGTTATGTCGTACTCGGAGAAATTTTCATCGGAAGTCTTGACCATATATGTGCAAATGATGTAATGTAACTAGTCATAGACGGAACAAATTAAGAAGGAATTAAATCGGGTTGTAGAAATTCACTCGATTTTTGCCAAAATGAATATAAAGATAGCTTTGCAGCACCTGGAGGGTTCAAATTCAAACTTTATGAACTGTTAGGGTCCAAATACACAAATAAATGAACCAAAGACTAATAAAAGCGGGTTTAGCAAAATATGAGCCCTTCAAAAACACTATATTGAGTCTTACAATAATATATCTTCTCAAACATCACATCTGACCCTCTCAGTACATATTAAGTTGCAGAGACCCTATCGTCTTGCATTCATAAGTGTGTTGCATGTTACTGCTGTGCATGTTTAAGTCTGAGCTTATTTCAGCTACTTTATGCCTAATATTAAAGTTGCGTCAAATGTCAGGTAAAATAAAGTCCAAGTACTTGAAATTTGTACCGGACAAACACATTTGCTTACCTTCCTTCCATCACTGGAGTGTGTAATGTGTAATTCACTGGTTAATTGATGCTAAATGACAAAAGTGATTAAGTGAGTCTCATTCATTAGCCATTCATATACCTCTTAATTACCTAGACGCTACATTGATAATGGTCTCATGGAGTTTAATGAATGGCAATTGTATATAATGTTGGTGTCAAACAAACTTTTTACAGCCTTTAAATTTGCGAGTAGCGACACCTTTTAGAGCTGCCATTAGTATTCAAACACACCTTCAGAAGGACTGGAGGGTAGTAATGTTGTCCTTAAACTCACAGTGAATCACACTGACATTTGTTTGGCACCTGATTGTTGGTACTTGTTACATAAGGTTGCCACTTTATGGGAAATCTAATTCTAAATTCCCCTCACTGTCTTATTGTCTTTTCCGGAGCTACTGTATATTTCACTACCGCTTGAATTGATATTATGCTTCATCAAGTGTCCTTCAGGCTGTGCAGAGGAAGAAGCCAGCTGGCATCAGCTCAGTTTGTTTAAATAACCCTCCTGAGTTGATACAGGGTAAACCTCCCTTGTTAAGAGAGGTACTTACTTTCTTATTCCAGCTATAAGGAGGTTTCATGTCTTGTGTTGCAGCTTCTCTAGGTGAGTACTACAACTTTGCTTTTTGGATGTCTCATCAGATTTATTGAGATAAAAATTTCCATTAGTTATGCGCAGTATGCTTCATGCACTAACAATCTGCTGACCACAGCAAACTGTAATACCACGTAAGCTAAAGGATAGAACAGAAAAGGTAAAATGTGAAGTGAAAAATGGATAACAAGTAAGAATGCAGAATAAGAAATGAGCTGAATCAATAGTTTAGTCACATAGACATTAGTGTATTATTCAGGATTAGATCATAGGATAGGATATGATGAGAACTTTTTTAATTCAGTGTTGAGTACATACAATGTTAGGAACATGAAATGTTTTGAATGAAATGATAAATGTTTTGGTTTCTCGTGTTAACTCTCGAATCATGGGGAGCTGAGGTTAAAATAAAATCATTATAAAGCTTTGAGATAACTGAACACTATATTGTGACATTTTATATATTTTAATGTATCTTGAAACGTTACACTAAACAATTCCATGTTAACAGCTGTTTAACCATGGTGCCTTTCTTATAAAATGCAACCAAATTACTTATGTATATCATATGATCTATATGTGATATCATTTCAGTACAAAAGATTATATCACACAGTCTGTCTTCCTTGGCAGTGTTAATTTATGATTTTAACCGTAACACAACCTTCTGCACACCCAGACTAATTGTGTTATCCTAACAATGAAGACCTGAGGTTATTCCTCATTACATAAGAAGAAATATGTTGGTGTTTTTTTTTTTTTTTCTGTTTTGTTTTTTTCACCATATAGGTGTGTGCTATTTTTAGACGTTGTTTGAAGAACAGCATGCTGAAAGTGTCCCAGATTCAGCTGAGTCATGCAGTTGCTGCTCCGATTTTAAGCAAAGATTTTGCACAAGTTGTTCCTGAGGTTGCAGGGATGCCTTTGTTGCTGTTTTTATACGTGTCACTTATTAAAGAGGTCATACCTCTTATTCCACAGAGTAATAAAATGCAACAAACATGTATCATCACTGAGAGGGAAGAGAAATGGGCAGACCTAAATGTCACTATTCATCTGAGCCTTGTTATTCTATTTAACAGAACTGGGAAAACCCTGCTCTCCGCCAATGTTTTTGTGTTTTCATTCATCCATATTTTCCTTGGTTGTTGTAATTGTCATTCCAGGCTATGAAGATGGCCAATTAATCCTAAAATCTAAATTTTTTTTAAGAATCACATTTTTGTGCCATGTTGCCACTAAAATGAAACCTGCAATTTCTTGACTTCCTGCATGTCCAAGGATGAAGTTGCCCATCACGAGTGCTTCGATTGTTTGCTAAGAAACAGTAAATGAACTTAAAAAGAGAGAGGGAGTGGTGAGAGAGCTCAGCTAACAGCACACAGGAGGCATCAGCTTGGTTTGTGTACAGGCACACTCTGACGTTCAAAGGAAAAGAGTCCGCCTTCAGTTTCCCTGAATTAATTCAGCTTTGCGGCTCATTTTCTCCTGTGCTTGGGTGTGTTGACAAGGAGCTAGTGCTTTTCTGCTGCTCTGATAAAGAGGCACGGTTTTATCTAGGCACAACCTCTACCATTTCCTTCTGTAAATAGGTCTTTCGGGGCGCTCCGTGGAGCCAAGTCTAGACCAAGCTGTGCTCAAACAGGACAGAAACCCCCTTGATAGATTTGACAGCTTGGCCTGCTTAACATGGGATAAGACAGTGACCCAGTTCCCCCATTGGATACTCTGTCAGTCAGTAATTAGGTCCTACTATCGTGGGAGGTGTTGCTGTCCCAAATGAATGGAAGTAATTGGATGGGGTGGCTGGTATTTTTAACCGCCTTTGTATGGATATTGTGGAGTAAGCACTGACTTTGGCATGAAGCTCAGGAGGAACGAGTAAAGAAGGAGGAGTAGGAATTGTGCGATCTCGTAGTGAATCATAATTAGTCCACTTCAATCCCTCTTACTTCCTATTACCATCTTATCTCGCCCATATGTTTCATCGTCTCCTCCTCCATTAGTCTTTTTCTGTCTCTTATCAGTCTCCTGCTCATTCTCTCCCTCTCCCCTTCCTCCTCGTTCCCTCTTTCCGTCATTCTCTCCAGTCGGAGTGAATCTGACAGCCGCTTGTCTTCCTGATAACGAATGACGGGCACTGGTCTTTGAGGATGACTGACGGGTCACGGAGACCTGACCTGGCCTTTTACCTGAGAGTTAACGCAGTCCAACAGGGGTACAGGCGGCCAATTACGAAGGAGGATCAATCAATAGCCTTTCACTTTGCCTTCCTCTGTTGGCACCTCCTCTGCCTGCTCTGACTGCTTTACTGACTAGGGATGTGTGAGGTGATTGCAAGCAGCTTCCAGGCCTGCATAATTATGCTGTACCCAGATAACGCCAGTGATCAGCCCCTACATAGGTGGGCGCCAAAGCTTCCAACTCCTGTGCAGATTCAAGTCACATGACACCGAGTCCTTTCACCAAAAGTCAGTCTGAATTTTAGATTTGCATTATCATATTTGTTTATACAAGCGTAATACTGTAAGTAGCCTCAGTTGTGCTCTAAAAATGGTTGATGTGACACGAACATCTGGAACTACATAATGGATTCTGCCTTTTTTCTGTCATTCTGCATGAATGAGTGAGATAAAGAAGAGACAAGATTTTCCTCTTCTCTTCTCTTCTCTTCTCTTCTCTTCTCTTCTCTTCTCTTCTCTTCTCTTCTCTTCTCTTCTCTCCTCTTCTCTCATTCGCTTTTACCAGTGCATTAGAGACTTGAATCAATGCTGCCCCCCCTCGTCCTATCATCAAAGTAAGATGTAAATGAATTAAAGCCATCTGCTAATAAGATGGGGCTCAAGAAGGCTCTTTGTTTCAGTATCCCTCGTTAGCCTAAAATACTGGTGATGCTCCTGCAGAACGTAATCTGGTCTCTGTCATCCTTTGACATTCTAGTCATTCTTTGCGGAAAGAAAACTGTGATTTGGGGCTCTCAGTGCTTGTTCCTTGCTTCTGATGGTGGTGTCCTTTCTGCACTGGCAAGATCAGAGTGCCTCTGTGCAATTCTAATCAGTGCAGTGCGGGAAGAGAGGGAGAGAGGTGGGGTAAGGTTAGAGAAAGAGAGAGAGAGAGACAAGAACACCGAGTGTGTGGGTTTGTATAAGAAAAGGGGAGAAAAATAGAAAGGGGTAGAGAGGCAGACGATAGGGAGTGTGTATTTGTGCATTTGTCTCTGTGCTTGTGAACAAGAGGCAAGGAGCAAGACAGAGTGAGGGAGAGAGAGAGAGAGAAGCGGAGGGAGGGGAATTGATATAGTGGGTGAGTGAGGGAGAGGTGGTTACGTGGAGCAGCACCCCACTTCATCAGGCAGCATACGGCAGCCCTGCAGTGCGATCACACAGTATGGGAATGGGGCTATGAGACTGAGAGCGAGAGAAAGAAAGAAAGAAAGAGCAGAGAGAGAGACGAAAACGAGGAAGGGGGGGAGTTAAAAGAAGAGCTTGAGGGATTTGCTCGGATGAGAAAGGGGGATGATCACTGTTGCCTGTCGTGGATGTGGGAAGGACGTGGCAGCAGTGGCTGAGGTTGAGGCAGGTTTGTGGTCTCCAGTGTAGAAGTAGCCGGCGTCAGGACGTTATGCCCTGTGAGCAGTGAGGGGTAGCGTGTGTGAGCCAGGAGCAGCTGCTGTGACTGCATCTGCACTGCCTGCATGTCTCAGACAGGCAGGGGATGCAGCAAACCTCTGCCCTGAGCACAGAGGCTGCTAGCTGTACCCAGCGAGGAGGAGAACCAGGTGGGCTGGGGTGGGAGTGGAGGGCGCTTGCCTCAGGAAGGAGCTAGCTTAACCTGCATTTTTTGGTCCTGCAGTGATTCTCGCTTCAGAGTCAATAGGCTCACCTTTTCGTCTGTTGGATCTGAACCTGGATTTACTGCTTTGAGAGATGATAAGCACGTTCTCTGGCGGAGCCACGCAGCCAGCCAGCCAGTCAGCAGCCTGTCGAAGAGTATGAATGCTGGGCAGCACAGGGAGCACTGGCACCTCCAAGGACAGCAAGCCTTTTTCCACAAGCAGACAGCTTACCTGGAGCTTTATCAAGGAATCTATACTTGGATTTGATAATGAACTGAGGAGTTTGGAATCAGCTCACTGTGGAAATCCTAAGCCAACGTTTCTTTTTTGATGTAGGATTTACAATATGTCTACCTGACCACACTCCTTGTGGCTCTGGAGTCAGGACGGAAAATGATTTAAGCAAATGTGAATTCCTGGATCAAAAATAACACGAGTACCTCAACAGTACTTTAGAATGCTGCTACCTTCATTGTATGAGCCGTGTCTTAGCTCTCAAAGAGGTTGACCAATGAAGCCATGGGACTCAGCCAGAGCTTTACAAGTATGTGGTTAAAACTCTGAGAAATTTATTTTGGGGGAGCTCAATATTTCTGTATTACAATCTGGTGGAGAAATTTCTGCTTTTAAAAAAATTATGGGAGTAGCTTAAGGAGAGTATATTATGTGTGATGTATGAAAATGTCTTATTTAGTGATAAGTAATCTCCATTTCCCCTCCTCAGTCTGAAAATTATCTAGTCTTGTAGACTTGTAGTGTTTAGTATTGTTATGTTTTCGGACTAACTGTAGACACTTGTTTTACACTCGCTCATCTTCTCACTAAAGGAATGTTTAGTGAGCCCTGTTTGTTGGAAGATGCCACAGTGGCTCAGTCCAACATAACTAACAGAACCAAGCTTCAGATGGGCTTCCTTCCTTGCACTACCTCCACCCTCGCCTGACATTTCCAGTCAGTCACACTAACACCAGTGGGTGTATATTAGCCTAGTCCGTCCCCTGCAGTGCTTGAGCTGGGCCTGCAGCACTTCCTAACCTCCTCCTCCTGTGTTTGAGTTAGCCGGGCCCCCGCCTGTACCGTGGGAGCCCCTCACCCCCAGCCTGGACCCTGTCTCCCCCCCACCCCGCCTGGTGCTGCTGCACTCGGCTCTGCCTCTGCTGGCCGAGGATGATGTGGCAATGCCATGTGTCGTCCTCTGAGTGCCGCTGCTACCGGCTGAACGGCTTCTCCCTGCTGAAGCGCTTCCCTCTCTCGGCAGATGGGGCCTGTGGTAAAGCCCTGGACCAGCCGGTGGGAGAGTGGCTGGAGCACGTGGGGCTGCCGCAGTACGAGAGCAAGTTCCTGCTCAATGGTTTTGACGACCTACGATTCATGGTGAGTCACCTGCAGCATGTCATCTAAGGGGTCGCTTCCACTTTACATCACTCAGTCTCCGCATTTGTCTTTTTATGTCACCACACTGCTTGTCTCTCAGTAGCTCTACTCCCTCCCACTCTCTTCTTGTCTTCCCCTGTACAACTTTCCCTTCTTCCCCCTCATAACTCTTCACCTTTGTGCGACGCATGACCCTGCTATTATTTATAGACCGGCAATGGATCCCTGAAAGGGACTGTCACCAATGGCAAGACAAATGGCAACAGAAACCCATTAACTTTTCCCAGCGTTCCCAATCATGCCATCTCATTTACTCTACAATTCCACAGTCAACTTCCCCCACACCTCAGTATTGAATCTTCTGATTTACAGCCACCGGACTTGACCTCTGTGTACATACAGTATAGTCACACAACTAGGGTATACAAGCCTCTATCTAAACATACTGCAGTTCACTCCAAATACACTTTGCATGGTTGCTCATAGAATCTCACTAAATCCTCTCCCCATTATGCTTTATGCTCTGCTTGTGATGCTTATGAAACGTTCTTGCAATAACTGCACAATGTATGATTACACTGCAGCAGCATGCTCTAGTGCTGTACTTATATCCTCATGGTTTTTAGAAATTAACTACATGTGTTTAAAGCCAGGCAGTTATTTTTGATTCCAAATTTATGATTTTAGTAGTTGGTAAATAATAGAAAAGCCCCATGACGTCTGTTGTAATGACGATAGTTGGAAATAAAGAACATGATTAGACACATAGTTTTGGAAAGCATTGGCACATTTTGCATGAATGTTTTGCATTATTTAAACATCTCTGTCTTACTGTGGGGATTATATATTGATAAATTCATAAATTCATGCCATAGTAGCTCAAAGGATGTCCACAAGCTGACTAAAAGGGTTATCATGTTTCCTGTAAAGAATTGCGAGGAAACTTGATATCACATGTGGCAATGAACGTAGAAAACGCCATTACATTTCAATCCCCCTGTTATGTTTCTCTGAAAAACATGGTTGTACTCTGTAAATAAGCAGGCCCAAAGGGTAAACGCAGACATTTCTGAGACGGCAGAGCTGCATTAACACTCTAGGCTGTATGTTACGTCAGTTTGTCACAGCTGAGTACAGTTAAGTGAAATCACTAAGCTCAGAGGAAAAGTGGTTGTATTCACAAAGCATTACAGGTCAGGTGCAGCTTTATCCGATATGTTTTTATCTCTAGTAAGACGTGAGGTCGCTATGTAGTGGTAGATCACGTGAACAGTCCTGTATAAATATATGCTTTAGGCACAGATCGGCGTTGTTTAGGAGGTGACGCCAAGCCTACGCAGCGTCATATTACATAGTCACGCTTAAGTAATGGTCAGAAATATGGATAAAAGTGAGACAAATTAACACACTGTATGTGCTCACTGCATAGTGTAGACATGAGTTATTGATAAATAAGGTATTTCTGGACAGAAATCAAGCAAATTTACATTATTTTACAGCTGCAGACTGTTTGTATTGTGGCCTCAAGATGGACATTTACATGAAAAGATCCTTATAAAAATGTTTTGGCTTTATATTAAAAAATAACATACGCTGATTTATCAAAGTAATAGCGGGATGATTGTTTTTCAGTTTTTTTCTCTTTTCATCATTAGTATTGTTATCAGACTTCTTATTTTGTAACTTACAGTAATCTACTTGCAGTAATAATATTGTAGTGTGACAGAGTTAGGGAGGTGAACACTTAACCATGAGGATATCAGTATAAAGCTAAGGCCCAATAGATGGTTTGCATGTGTTTTTTACCCTTTTGTCCTGTATTAATCATTTTATGTCCAGAACAAGTATATATACAGGAATCAAGTAATCACAGAATGTAAATGTAATAATTTGCTGTTACTTTTGTGTTGTGTCACACATGAGATTCAAGTGGTTTTTTTTTTAATCGTAAAAATTAGAATTTTACTCATCTTGTCATAAGGAAATTAAGAAAACTGATTTGTTACATTTCCCTTTATGACAACACAGAAGCACATAGACTACTTTATAACTGGGTTGAACAGATTGCCAAAAACCTCATGTTATGACAGACACTGAAATTGTGATGTCATCATTTCAAGAAGCATGGCAAGTTTTGCATTTTCACTAGAACTAAAAGAAAAATTATGATGTGAGTTTGGCTATGAAGCACGTTTCCTCACATCATTTAGCACAGTGTTATTTGTAGACTGGGGCATCTCTGTAACACCAGAATGCATCATTTATAATGATATGCTGTGATATATTTTTCCAGTGTCAGAAGTAGCACCTTCTCTGACTTGAATATTGCACTTGGCCATATTGTGAGTTTGGTAACATCTTGATTAATAGTTCAGCCCTTATGCATGTAAAAGCTACATTATAAAAGCCATACACTACTTTATGTTCAGTCTGTTGTAAAAACCAGCTGGCGGGTTTTCATCATCACCCAGTTTATATAATTACATCATCCAACACTACTGTATAGTACCACAATCCATACAGTCGCTAAAGAGACATAATACGATGGGGATGATGATGATGCTGATGAGGCTGATGATGCTGATGGATCATTAGGCATTCGGATGTTCATGTTAAGGGCTCGACTAATGTGTCTGCTGGACTTGATGCATCAAGGAGATAAATCATTAGCTTCACAGGGCAAATTATCCATGGGTATTTATAAGGATGTGGAGGATACAAACAAGGGAAAGGTCAGAGTAGTCAGACAGACATTGTGAATGTTTAATATTGTGCCCTTTTAGATTCTGCCAGACTTGCTTTGGATGTGATCAATCTAAGTTTATGCTGAACGCGAATGTCAGAAGTTGTTTGCGGGATTCATTGCAAAAGGGAGTAGACGGGTCAGTGGAGGGTAGAACGCTGTGGCTCACTATTCATTCAGCTTTATAACTGAATATGTTTAGTAAATGACATGTATTGAAAAACAACAATGAAATGGAAATATGTTTCCGTGCTGAAAATAAGACTGAAGGAAATTGGTAAAGCAGAATCTCATTCATGGAAGTCAAACTCCCTGCATTGTTTGTGAGCTCACAAAGATCTGCTTCAGGCTGAAAACACGATGGCAGAAGTTGAAACGTGCCAGCCACACTCTCCTCACGTATCGTGACCGTCACAGCTGAGGATATATAATGCTGCTTGGAAAGTTTCCTTGGGCCCGCCCACATGAGCAAAAGAGCAGGCGCTCACATGAGTCGGCAAGGCTCTCTGCATGTGATGATTGCTCTGAGATGCAGCTTTTGAGGGATCATAAATTATGAACAGCTGTGTGCCCATTCTCATAATTTTTACACGATGATTATCATTTTGTGCTTCTTTCATGCTACCAGAAGTGGGGCGCCTGTAGCTTTTCTTCTCTTGGCCTTCATGCCCACACATTTCACTTACAGTAGAAAAAATATTCAGCATTATTGTTTTTTGTTTTTTTTTTTTTTTTTCTTTAGTTGCATTATGCTTTGTTGTTCTACTGTCCAAACTAATGTTTGGCTCTAAAGAGTTGGCAACAGGACAACTGAATTTCCCTGTAATGCATTTACATCGCATCTACCCCGCTTTAATATTTCATCAGTTTCTGCAGCCCTCTTCTTTCTCCGGTGATATAATGTGGAACTGAACATACATATTGTAACACATGAGTTATCTCTCTTTTTCATTGCCAGATTATTGTTATGCCTGCAGACTTTTGAAAATGTAACAAAATTTGATTTTCTAAACAATTCCACTGTAGGGCAGAGCGACAGAGCAATCCTAATTCACTGTTGCATTAACTGAGTGCATTTAGTGAGATGAAGGACTACCATGGCTACGTCTGCAAGTCGTGTTAGATTACATCAAACTATCACAGCTCATAAGCTATGTAAGAACTGAACCATACATTCCCATCACATGTTTCAAATGCAGCATGAAATAATAAGTTGCAGAGTCTCCCGAGGCATCATCAAACTTCAAACTGTGTTAATAAAAGTGAAAATCTATTTTGGGCCTCCCTTACATCAGACCCCGCTTCATTTTGACCTTTATTCTAGCGATCAGTGAGTAATCTCCCAACTGCACCCTGATACAAGCCTCTGAATACTGCTGCATTGTGCTCTGAAACCAATCCAGTGAGAGCAGATTGAGTAAAGACTACAGAACATTTTAACATTCTTGGCCAGGAAGAATCAATCTGCAGCAGTCCACAGGGAAAAATGCTTAGCTCCACATTTCCAAGGTTCTCCTTGTATCTTTATTCCTGCCTATAAACTGGAATAAGATGACAAAGCAAATGAATCTGCGACGTCAAATAGACAAGCTTGTCAGTCAACGATTATCGCTCATTGTTTCTAAGCGTTCTAAATTAAGGCTTCGCTCCAAACTGTGGTGGAATATTTTTGTTTCCTCTCGGACTGTTTAGTTTCCCTGAGTGAAACACAACACATAAGCATCCTGTAGACGCTGCTGCAGTTATGAAGGCTTTGTTCCCTTGGAGTCGCACTAGATCAGATTGATTACTCTTGGCATGCACAATTTATTTGACTTCATTGTCCTCCCACTCTGGTGTTACTGCTTGTGTAAGGGATGTGCATATTCTGCATAATGTGTGTTTGTTGTGTGTTTCTGCACACATTTATGCGTCTGTGTGCGTTTGTAGCGCTACAGTTGTGTCATGGCTGTTAGTTACGCTCAATATGTCATTTTACGTCTAGTCACCTATCTGTTCTCACATGTCATAAGTCAGCATACGTTTAGGAATTTTCTGTTTAAATCTGCATTTGTTAAGTGTGACATTATTTATTAATTAGACTTTTGTACTGTATAACATATTGCTGATTTATTTATTGTATTGTACTATTCTATGTCCATATTGTATTGTGTCTTTGTGCGTGCTTCTGCTTGCATATGTGTGCGACTGTTTGCATGCGTACGTGTGTATGTGATGGCGAATGTCTGCGTGTGAATGTGTTTATTTGTGTGCGTCTATCTTGTTTCTGTGCATATGTTGTAGGGAAGTAACGTGATGGAGGACCAGGATCTCAGAGACATTGGGATCACTGACCCAGGACATAGAAAGAAAATCCTCCATGCGGCACGCAGCTTGCCTAAGGTACTTAACATCATGACACAACCTCAACACCAAGGTAGCACAGTGACAGATAGTGCCTAAGGTAGAAATAAAATGATCCCAAAAGTGGTGGATAAGCCAAGAAATAACTAGAATGGAAAAAGCTATTATGAATGAACTTAAATGTTATGTTGTCGGCCTGTAGGTTATCAGTGCTGAAATGGCAGCTTTTAAATTCGATATAAGGAACAAGAAAACCTCCATATTGGTTTATTAACACAGGTTTAAGGGCATGGCATTTATTACATTTATTTAAAGCAGCTCATCTCATTAATCTATATCTTACATTTTTGTTAGAAAATGCTTTAAGTAGCGCATTGACCTGATTAATAATCATAAGGAAAAAACATTATTAAGTGTTTTGGTTTAGGATTGCTCAGTTTGGAATCACTGTTCTGTCTGTTTTGGGAAGGCTGCTTTTTGGTCTGTATTTTGCTTTTTTTTTTAATTTAGTGTATCTCAGAATGTAACATTTTCATTTAGCATAAGTGCTTGTATCTCAGTAACTTGCACATCCTGTGTCTTCCACCAAGGAACTTCATATAAAGATGAGCTTTGAAGTACACTATTGCCCATAAAGTTGGAATAGTTTTGTTTTCAGACACATTTCTCTTTATATTCCTACTTATACGCATCAATAATGTGATTAGAGACAATCCCAGTTACACTTTATCCATCAAAAATTGATCACGTTGTCACAATCATTTCATGAGACTTGGTAAAAAACATTTTATTCCAACTTTATGGGCAACAGTGTACAGGGTTATTCAAAAGGAATAAACTGATTTCATTATGCAATATTTAATAAGGAAAAGCAATGGAAAACTCCAGCTGAGTCACAAGTATTCTACTCCCAATCAAGTTTTATTTACTGTCTTTCAAGTGTTCAATGTGTCCACCACCTGCAGCACGGACAACATCAATACGATAAGAGAATTCCTCCCAGACGTATATCAGCCTATCACGATCCGCTGTTGTTATTCAATGTTTAAGGTCATCGAGGTTAGCCGTTCAAAACTTAGAAAACTCCTCTTTCAAATGGTCACCGACTCATTCCATGACAACGCATTAGAAATGAAGCAATGCATCATGAAATCAGTTTATTCTTTTTGATTAACCCTGTATATCAGATATAATATAATATAATATAATACCAACATTTAACATTTAGGCATAACATAAATACTGTGATAGAAGTATCGCAAACCAAAGAAAACATTTGGGAGGAATTCAGAGTCAGGATGATTTATGAAAATGTGAAAACCTTGATGAAAAACGCTGCTGTAATGACTGCTTTAACACTGAATAATAGAAAGTGCTGTTAAATCAAAGGATGTACCACTTCAGTGAAACTAGAAAGTCTTGAAACAAAATCTACAGTGTTTGTTCCTTCATATTTGCCTTTTTTTTTTTTTTTCTTAACCACTTTAGGTGAAAGCTCTGGGTTGTGACGGCAGCACATCTCTTGCCTCCTGGCTGGACGGCCTTGGTCTGCATGAATACCTGCCCAACTTTCTCTCAAGTGGCTACCGCACACTGGAGTGTGTGAAAAACCTGTGGGAGCTGGAGATCGTCAATGTATGAAAAGTTTTTTTTTTTGGACATATAATTTTTTAAAATAACCTATTGGGAAAGGATGCATAATACAACCTAAGAGTTATGTTCTAACTTTTACTGTGGACATTTTTCTGAGCTAATGTAAAATACTTGCTGGGTCCTACCAGTACTTACAAGTAAGTACAGTGGAAAAATATGACATTGTAAAGGACAAATAATTAATATTATACTGTGAGTATCATTGTATGTTTAGATGCCTATGGGGTATTTTGGCCTCTTCTAGTTGATGATTGTTGTTTTTCATTGTGACAAGGACAGGTGACTTTGTTTATAGCTGCAGGTATCTATCAAATACTCTGTAATCTCTTTTAACATTAAAGCCACCCAGATGAAAGCTCTTCATTTGAGGACAGAGAACACTTAAATTAAAGTGTTCACATAACAGACACATGTTCAGTGATGGAAGCATTTGCATAAAACTACAGCAGAAACATTTCTGAAAATTACAGAGTAATTAGTAGATAAGAAACCGATAAAATGTAAATTAGGAGCAGTGTTGTGACTGATGACAGAGACATTTGTAATTTGGTTTAATCTTTATGGAAGTAGTGTAATATTTAATGATCATTTGCGATTACAAAGGAGCACTCGTTTTCTCTGGGTTAAGCTGCTGTATTGGCTGTAGAGAAGCATGTGTCAGTATGGCTGAACATGTGGTCATTTGTGTGTCTCTTTGTGTGTTAAGGTTACAGCGGTGTTCTCTCCATCGGGTCTCACGATAAATCTGAAGGTTTTTTTGAGATGATAAAAATGCAGAAGAAAAGAAAGGATTAGGTTCAGGGTTATTTTTTCTGACTTTCTCTAATCTTTATTTCTTATGAAAATGGATCTTTGCTTGAACTGATCTTAATACAAAATTAAATGTAATGCCTGAGTACAATGATCACAACTAATCTGATTAATGTTACCCTTGCATAGGAAATGAGAAGCAAAAAAAAAAAAAAAACACAGGCAGATCTAGAGAAATATCCGTGGAGTTTAAGGGGCGACAGAAACTCACAGTCAGATGCTCACATAGAGGAGTTTGGAGAGACCTGATGAAGCCAAGACAAAAACCTAGCATTAAGACTTTGGATCGAAATGTCTAAAGGTTGATTAAAATTTATCCTTAAGACATTTTTTTTTTGTTGCTAATTTTTGCTAATTTCATTTAATAAAGGGTTCATTATGCTTAATAAAGGATTGTTTTGACATTATCTCTGATCATAAGCATAACTGTTCATGTGATGAGGTAGAACTAGGCCCAGTAAGGTAGTCCTAGCACCACCTCACGATGTAATTATTAACTTTAACTAACTACATATCAGGCTTAATCAATCAACACAGACTATCTTAAAAACTTACTAAAGGTTTAACTAAGTCAATTAAACTCAATAAATGCCATCGTATTACAACTATAACTACCCATAACAACTACAATAAAATTCAGGCTTTAGTGATGTTAATAAGTCGGCTGTGGGGTTTATGTTTAATTTTGTTTATTCAGAACACTACAACAGAGCCTACAACAAGGCTGGAGCTATTTTTTTCTTATTAAATTATCCTTGCTCATTAAATAGCACCCATTAATTCACTGACTGTAACCCATTACTTAGTTTAGCAGCAGTAATGAAGGAGTAACTAAAACATGTCATTTATTGATCTGTTTTAATCACATTTTAGACTAAGGGATACTTTAATGTGATTTTAATCACAGGATGACTTTCATATTTTCTTTCTTGAACATTTCTGACAACAACTTTGCAAATATGTATTTGTGAACTGGATTGTCCAAAACTGTGGGTCGAAGCAGGTCTGCCCAGAACCAGGCTGTAAAAACCAACTGTATTTAGTCCACCGGCGTTACAGAAGGCAGTGTAGGGAGCAGCATATGAGGGAGTTTACAGTAAGCATATTTTGCCTCCTATAGCTGCATATCTGCTGTGATTAACAGAGTGTGATGGCAAAATGGCAGAAAGCAGCCACAGCTGCAGTAGCAGCCAAACATATTGTATATGCAGTGTTTAGGCGATGGTGTCCAGCAGACTGTGATGCAGTACAGAAGGATGGGTGTGAGAGCAGAGCACATTACTTTCAGTGTGCAGAGTCGCAGAGCTGCCTCTGAGCGTCTTGGCAGAGCTCGTTTTGCCCATTACACTCTCTACATCCTCCTCTTACAGCAAATAGTATCGAGCATCCGGATGATCTATGAGCTGGTTTACATTCCCATACAGTCCCAAGGCCCTTTATTACTATTTAAAATTTCTCTTATTTCTCACACCTCATGCATACTTGTCTCTGTGGGATTTTGTGCACAACAATAATGCAAACAACACCAGAAATCCACAGCAGAAACCAGTTCTTCCTTCTGACTATCACTGGATGAATAATTGAAGCCTTGAGACGAAATGCCATATGAGCCTGTGATACAATATTTTGTACCAGCAACATAATTGCAAATGTAACATTAATCACTTGACATCCACCTTCAGTGGATGAGCATGAATGTTAATTGCCAATTATGCAAATATGCAGAATTAAGATAATGAGTTTTAGCTACATAAAATTAACCTATAGTTCTTCAGCTGAGGATTTTAGCCAGGTAAGTTGAAATGGTGACAAAGATACTGTGGACTGAGTCATAAAATGTTATAAATTTAAAAATATGTGTTTTTATGCCACCTACAAATCAGTGCCTGTTGTCTATCTGCATATTTCTTTGTATTGTGTTATAAATCATCAACATTGTCTTCTGTTATTTTGGAAATATGTCCTAAAATGGAGCTAGAGTCATAAAGTGTCCTCAGAAGGAGATTGTGCTGTATTTTAAGCTTAGGGCAAAACAGATTGAAGCTAAATTATTGACGAGAGTCATTTCTGTGTGCCCATGGATGCTTGCCAGTGATGGGTGTACGCCACCAAACTCTATGTCAGTGTATTTTGAGTATCTGTATTAGCTCAGTGTGGATAAATTATTGTGTATGAGATATTGATGTGACAACTCTCTGAAAAGTCTGCTTCATTCTGTGTTCTGATGCCGTCCTTTCCAGGTTATTAAGATCGGTCCCCTGGGCCACAGGAAAAGGATCATTGCCTCTCTAGCAGAGAGACCCTACGAAGAGGCTCCAACCAAGTCCCGTCGTCTCTCCCCAATTATGGTAAGAAGACCAGTGATGCAGAAATTGATAGAGTCCATTTACTATAGGAACTTCATTGTTATCTTTGTTAGGCAGAGCTGATTTAATGTCTGCGTTTTCTGAAAACACAAACAAACAGCTGAATCAAAGTCGTAGCTGATGTTTTTCAGTGAAGCTGTGTTGCAGTAAAGATAGGATGTTTTCTCTTTTCTTTTTTTTGAAGCTCCCCACAGCACCAAGCGTGTGAATCAGACTATTTAAGTGCTGAAATGCAGAAACATAGTGCCAATGATAATTCGGTTAATAGATTGCGTCTGCTCAGTCGCCCAATTAGGAAGGAAGTTCGACATATTCTCTAAAAATAACCTCACCATGTCACTAATGTCTCTGGAAGATACTTTTGGTTTTTTGCATCTTATAATCCCAGATATTTCCGCAGCTGTTGATGTTTACAGCATGTCGACTTTTCTTACTGAACAATAATTAAAATAGAGCTTAAGATGGAAGTTAAACAGCGTTACATGCAGAGCTGTGTTTCTACGCCAACATGATTTTGTGAGAAAAATGGATCTTTCGGCGGCGGATGTCTAATTTTGGAATGAGATTCTTCAATATCATTATGTTCACAACAGTTAAATACTCAGGGCTGATTTCCCAGGCAGATTAAACAGAGCTAAAAAGAATTGAAAATCTCCATGCAAGAGGCTCCATTGTTGAGGATTAAGCTTGGATGTCGATCAGGGAAACCAGCCCATGTTCTAACACATAGACACAGACACACAATGCTCTCAAATGATGGCCTTTGTGTGTTTGTGTGCGACAGTTCCACGACCTGCTGTCCCAGACCACGTCTCCCCTTAGTCAGATGGACCCCTACACCAGTCGCTCCATGGACATGCTACTGCCGCTGACTGAGTCCGACCGCAGACGGAGAGGAGTCGACCAGGATTGTAGCGTTTCTCTGCGATCCTACAGCGAGAGGCCGCGCTCTGTAGTGAGTTTCCATCTCTTCACGTAATCGTAAAATCTTCAGGGAGATGCATTTGCATGATTTCAGGAGTAAAGAAAGAGGATGTTGCACCGAGCTGGACACATATCCTCCTGAGACGCAGCAGTGCATTTTTGACCTCTGTAGGGGACACAGCTGTACAAAAAAAATAAAAAAAATAAACACAATTCTGTCCACTGCAAAGGACATGCCATTAAAAAAATACAAAACGTGTCTGAAAAACTGTTGCATTATGCTCTTTCCAATCAAGACCATTATTTAATGTAAAAAAAGTCCAAACTTTTACTTACCAGGGTCACATTTTGACACTTGACTCAGATCCGTGCAGTGATAATGGACATAAAAAGAGTAGTAGTGGCTGAGTTTATCCCAGTAACATTAGACCAACCTACTGTTACTAGCACATCTAGACCCTCTGATGCAGTCCATTCCTTTACTCACTTGTTCCACTGGCAGATTTTTTTTTTTTTTTTTGCTTAATTCAAGGCCAATGGAACAAGTGAAAATTATCTTGGTAATTTTTCTTGAAATAAGATTTTCCAGATCTATTGTCTATAAATAAGTTCTTATGTCTCACTGAAAAGTTCCTCTTTAGGTGATTCTGTCTTATTTTAAGTGTGATGAGATATTTGGACTA
>JAPQRP010000024.1:4199950-4211062 GCA_037367295.1 Apogon hyalosoma
AGTGTACCCTATATCCTTTTTTTTTTTTTTTTTTACTTTTATTGTTTGATTTCTGTAGAAGACAAAACAAACATGAGGGACATTTGGGAGAAACTGGCCATAAAAAAACTTTATGACTAACAATTGGTTTTAGTAATGTGACGCTGAAATGGAAATTGTCCATTTCTCCCATTTATCATGACACTGCTGTTCTTCAGTCTTCAATCTACGGGTCAGCGTCTCCATCTCAAATATTCCATTCACAATTTGTGGCCAGGCGTTAGTCGTAGGTGGTTCTAATCTGCACCGTTTTTTTGGTAACAGCCTTTTTACAGGCTGCTAATAGTATTTTAAACAAATATCTATCATTTTTATTACATTATTACCAATAACCTATAAATATTTTTAACATATTTTTGGGGTGACTTCAGGACTTTTAGCACCAGGGTCTTCGACTCAGTCAATCAAGTCAACTCAGAAAGATGGGAATCAAGATGCTGGAGTAAATAAGTACGTTTTCCTAAATTCTCAGAGTCATGAATTTTTGCCAGTATGGCCATGAAATAGGCTGTGAAATGGGCATTAAATTCTGTCCTAAGTAGTTTTAAAAAGTCTTAAATTTAACTTGTAGGAACCTGTAGGAACCCTGATCAAGTACGTGAGGAAACATCACCTCAAAATCATTACACAAGCAGCTTAGTAAGATTTTCACACCTTTATCTTTTCATTGTGTTATTTACAAATCCACCCATTTGGAGTTTTATCGACAGGTAATAGACAGAAATTATACACCTGTGTGTGTGTATTTATGCACCACTTCATCAAGATGTAGCCTTTAAGTAGCGCATTAGCCTGCTAGTACATGCAGTATTAGCACAAATGTCAGTGAAGTAGCAACTAACGAGCAAATCACAACGTTACAGTGAAACGACCAGCGGAGCGTCCCGTTGGCCACATTAGGGACCTCTGAAGCGTTTGTGTTGGTTTGGATGTTGCGTTGAACTCTCAGTAGTATTTCTAAGGAATGGCTTACTCCGCCTTTAAAGTTGTGTTCTGTGTTTTTTGTTATGAAGCTGTAATGTAACAAGGGCCACGTTTGTTAAATTGATCACCGGCCCTTTAAATATCGCATATGGAAAAAGTATATTTTAAAAGAAACTGTAATGATTAACACTATTTGTTTTTTTGTTTTTTTTTACAATCACTTTTATATTTAAGTTCTTAAATTATTTGATTATTTTGCCTGAAGACAGTTATTTTTTTCTTTCTCCATCTGTAGCCTGTCCTGTCTTACCAGGCATCTACCACTGTGAGGCACTATGAGGAGGCTGCTTTGCTAGCATGGGACACAAGATGGACAATTAATCAATGAAAGACAAAACAGCAACATGCAGCAAACAACCTTTTTTTCTACGCATTTGTACAATAGTCACACGATGGATCGGTCATGAATCTATCACTGATGTCTGAACTCAAACGGACCAAGAACTGAACACTTGTACTCTGGCACACACACATAAACACACACAGGAGGACAACTTTCCCACACTAGCCCGAGGACGACAGCCTTACTTCGTTTCGTTTATCTATATTCAACTAAACCCCCCCCCAACCCCCGACCTACCTGAGTACAAGTACCACCCAACAAGTGCACGCCTCCCCTTTCCCCTTCCCGCCGCTCCTGAAAGACTAAAAAACAAAAAAAAAACAAAAAAAACCACACTTCTTCTGATCTCCTGGTGTATTAAATTGACTGTGACTGAAAAAAAAACAAAAAAACAAAAAAAAAAAAAACAACCTAGGCTGGGATGACGTGTTCTTATGATGGTACAGTTTTGTCCAGATGAGAGTGTTTTTGCTCTGGCCTTGTACTGCCCTGTGCCTCTCAGCATTCACGGTAGCACTGAGAGACTGCAAATCACAGCATCTTCTAGTCAATTTCAACAACAAACACTGTGTTCAAACATGGCACTATCCCTTTTAATACCCTCTTTTGGTTCTTGCCGTGCACATAGGACTGGTAACTTGGTAAATTTTGTGATACTTTTTGATAGACAGGGAGCTGACTCTGGGATAGAATGATAAATTAGGGATTTAAAAAAAAAAAAAAAAAAAAAGGAATGCCACCAAAAAAAAAAAGAAAAAAAAGTATATTGAGTGTATTCCATGTTTTATGATTTAAAAACACTATTTTATTCGCCTTTAGCATATTACTGTGCTCGAGCACAATTTGGCGCACAAGTCCCAGCGTAGCATCGTATTTGGTTGATTACATTTTTCACTTCAGTTTAGAATTAGGTAAAATGTGTCACTTGAAAATAAGCGGCGGCGAAAAAGATTTAATTCTACTGCATTAAAAAGAGGCAAATCTTAACCGCTGCTCCGGTGTCGTTTTGATGCGAATGGATTTGCTATGCTGAGAACATGACGCCGTTTGTTTTCATTTTTTTTTCGTATTATTTCTTTGTTTGAAGAATCTCCTCCTGCACTGTGACTCGAAAATGCTCGTTGTGGAGTCGACACATATCCGTGGGTTCTCCCCTGTGTTGCACTACCTGCTGTGCGTGCTGTATGCCTTGTTTCTGTCTGTCCTCATGGGAGTTTGGACTGTTACTGTTACATCACCGGCCACTGTCCTTGTTTTTTGTTTTTTTTTTTTTAACTGTGTGCTGCTGCTGCTGGAGACGTGAGGCACTGAGCTCCTCTCTCCAGAAAAATAGTGTGTTTGGAGTCTGACTGTTCAGATGTTACTGGTCTGTGTGTGGTACCGTGGCTGTGTCATTGCCACTTGTTCTGACTGTTAACTGTTAGCTTCCCCTGATGATGCATGTTGGCAGTGTTTTTATTTTTGTGTTTCCGTACCCTTTGATGCACTTGGCCTGAGCAGTCTTCTGTATGTACCGTAGCAGTGTCTCGTCTCCTCTCTTTTCATCTGCCATAAGCTTTTTTATGTCGCCCCCCCCACCACCTCCCCTTTTTTTGTCTTCTTTTACACCAAATACAGCGACTCATCTCCCCCTTTGTCCCTCCATCGCCGTCATCCTCTCCATCCTCATCATTTTGTCACGTGTGTTCTTCCATTTTGTATGTTACCAAGACACTCAACCTGCTGTAGTATGGATGCATAATATAAAAGCATTACACTTTAATGAGCAGCTATTTAAAGCAAGTTTTGGTGGCATGTTATGGCTGTGCATGTACCGGTCTTTTAACATTCGTGTTTTCCTTGTGTAGCTCGCCCCAGCGTTCAAGTTTCCGGATACCAAGCTGTGAGTTGAAGGGGAGCAGCCGATGTGAGTGTGTTTGCGTGTGTTGAGTTAGTGGGCAGAGCAGTGGAAACAGATAGAGAGAGAAAAGCGAGAAAACGAGAGGTAAGCCTTATGCAACGTGCAGGGCCGACCAGCACTACTCTGACATTTAGATCTCACTCTGTATATCCCCTGCTCCTCCACTGCCCCTGATACCAATCCCAACACAAAGACAAAAAAAGGCAACCTGTTGTCCCACATCACCGGCCAAACAGGACCTTTGTATCACTCCTGTCTCGAGAAAGGTCAGTCCGAAAAAGGTCAAGTCTGTTTCCTGGCCTTTGCTGCGACTTTCCGATCTTGTCAACTGTAGGTACTGTAATGTTTAGAGCACTGTAGACCATTAATGATATAGACCATTAATGAGCATTTCTATTGATTCAGGTCTATTGGAGATAGTGACTGTGGGAATTATTAAGGGTAAAGAGAAATGTAACAAAATGTAGAGGAAAAAAAAAAAAAAAAAAGAAAAAACTGTACCAGCATACAATGCTTTGCCCATGTTTGTGGACAGAGTATGGTTTGTCAATGAAAATGTGATACTGTTTCAAATTTCAAAGCAATATTATATTAATGAAATTAAATAATACAATGATAAAAGAATCTTTCCCATGTCTCATCAGCATTGATTTTTTTTTAATGCTTGAGTAGTAGCAGAAAAAAGGAAGCATTACACAGATTCCACTTTAAGATTACATTTGTTATAAGGAAGAAAAAAAAAAAAAGAGATAAACGTTGCAATCGTTTTACAGTTCCAAGTGTTTCCCTTGTTACAGAATTAGTGGGTGGCGCATCTGTGAACATCCAGCCTCGCCTTGGCTCAGATGTAATATCCACTAAGAGCCATTTCTCTAAGAAAATTACTCCTCAACAAAAGTACAAGACTGTACTCAACATTCAGGACTATATCCAGGGTCCTCAGAGACCCTTTAACCTCTAGCTTTAATAAGATTTTGTTCAATGTAAAGGTTTTGTTTGGAGTTTTTGTCATTAAAAAAAAAAAATCTCAGAATATACATTATATGGACAAAATTATTAGGACACTCTTATCTACAGCTTGTAGGATTTCCCCTTCCCCTTAATTAAAACATATATTATGATATAAATGTTCACTTCAGTTTTATTATCAGAAGAAATGCAGAATCAATATTTCTTTTTATGTTTTAAGGCTAATTTGTAGAATTTTTGTAGAAAACAGATGGTTACTCATGATTTAAAATAATTATTTATGGTCAAAGTGTAACAAATATTTCAGATATCATGAAGCATTTTGGGTGTTTCATATGATAATGTAAACGCATTAACCTTAAGATTAAATAAAACATTTATTGCAATGACATTTTTCACATTACAAAATTATATGATGCCATTTGTCGTGATGTCACGTGTCCCAATACTTTTGTCCATATTGTGTAGCATTCTAAGCTGTTAACTCAATTATCACTGCAAAACTAACGCAGGAAAGGAACAAACTGAGGCTGCAGACATCTGTCAGTGTAACTACTTCACTGTCTTTGTGTTTAGCTCAGCCACTCATATAACTGTAATAACTGTCAATGAGGTATTTTCATTGATTATTTAGGGAATTCTATACCACATCCACCAAAAACTGTCAGAAAACATGAGGCTTTTTTCTTCTAGAATGAAAAAAAAAAAAAAAGGAAGATCAAAAACAACCCCCACCCCAAATAACAACAAATAACAAAGTGCGTATTGTCTTTGGTAACTCATATATATGAAAATCTGTTAAAATTACCTAGTTCTATAACTTTAACTTTATTTACAGGCATGTTTTCTTTGGTACTTTGTTTGTCCTGCGGGTGTTTATCTTGAGAATAAACTGAGGTGTTTCCCAGGCAACTAATCTTTACAAAAACATTTCAGAATCACAATCATTCTCCTGCTTTGATTAAATACCTGTTTTGTTTTTATTATTAAAACACTGCTTACTGAATCAGTCCTGTCCAGGTGGAAAACACCGATTCTGTTCTTTCACACCATCTATTAAGTTTGTCTGTTAATCTACTTTTGTGTATTCGAGTGTGTCGTGACGATCCACTCTGTTGCCTACAAGTTATTTAACAACTCAGTACCTGCTCGACTCTGAGATGGGGACTTTATCATCTTCACTTCTAACAGTGTATGATCTGAAAACCGTTTCCCTGGAGGCTTTAAATGTCTCATCAGAGACAGAGACAGACTCTATTGGTGAGTCCCAACTGTAGCTGCCTTGTTGTTTTATACTTTGGGTTCGATGTGACACATAAGTTTCTCTTTAATGCCCTTGGATTTTATATTTACACTAAACCTCTGGCGTTTTAAGCAAAGGTTCATTAACAGCTGTCCAGGTCCGCCTCGGTTTAGCGCGAGTCCTCCCCCGTCTCCGCCTCTCCTGGTGGGAACAGCAGTTTCCTGAGGATGGGTGCGTAGAATGGACCGAACACCGTGCGGTTGAAGTGGACGATTTGCCCGAAGGCCGTCCCCAGCTCAGCCAGCTCGGCACCAACCAGCCTGAGGGTAGCGGGTGGATCTGGACTCCTTTTAGAGGGGCCGCCCTGCAGCATGGCCTGGAGGAAGCCCTGTACCCTCTCTCCTGTGTTTTATCCAGAGAGAAGGGAAGAAGTCAGCTCTCTGAGGCGGCACATCCAACTTTAAAAACCTCCACGTGGACTGAGTTGACCTGGACATAATGACCGTATGAGGCGTGTTCACCTTAAAACGCTCCGTCCACGCCTGCTTTTCTAAGACATACAGTCATTAAATCGTTTAGATCATATATGTGCATGTATAATCATCTTTTAATTGGACTAAAACTTTGTAAAACTTGAATATTATGAAAACAGGACAACCACCAGCGAGAGGTTACATCAACGAAAGAAACTTCGACCTAACCCTACAAATATGAAGCATTTTCCCATTTGTGCAAAACCGATTACTACTACTACCACCATCTGGTCACTGCAATGAGGAGAAAACTGTTTTATTTGTCATTTATCCACGTTTTGTTTGGGGAAAAAATGAAACGTGTGCACATTTTCTTTGTATACGATTATATGAAAACTGTCAACTTGTTAAGCCTTTGACATCATTTCCTGTTTCCGGGTTGCGTTCTGTTCATTCCTGTGCGTCCAATCTACTGCTGTACTGTTTCCCTGGTCCATAAAACACATTCCACCACTTTACATGTAATGATAAAGAGCAGAGGACATGGATGAAGCCGATAAGGAACATTACAAGTCTTAAATAAATGAGGAAAATACACAGTTTGGTCGTAGCTAATGTTAGCACATTAGCTCACTAGTTCCTACAGCTTCTGCTAAAACCGATTCTTTGTAGATTCCCCTGATATAGAATGAGGCTTTTATGAGGCGCTTCACATCTTCACACTTTGTGTTTGATTCGTCAGCTCTTTATCTGTTCTGTCCAGTTTAGATGAAGGTAAATAAAGTAATGATTTATGCTAACACACAAGTGAGGATGAAGTAAAGCGGTGCACTGATGTAAATGGACCAGGAGCTAAAACGGTATTTAAGACAGTTAAAAAGTACAAAAAAAAAAATCACTGGTAGTTTAATTGTTTGTATTATTTTCACCATTCTGTTCAGTTATAATCTTGCTGGGTCCGTCTGATTTTGTAAAATTGTTGTATTTGTGTAAACCTAAAAAAATTAACCTACAGGCTCTGCCATTGTTGACTGTTTTGGCCCGGAAATTAATTTTACAGCGCCATGATGTCGGGCTTAACACGTGGAGTTTTTCAACTGTGTGAAGATGTAACTAAGGTGTTGTTTCCCTTGTCACTGTTTTCTGAAGTTTCACACAAAAACAAATTGGTTTGTGTTATAACAGGGTTTCTGCAGGATTTAACAGATTTAACCTAAAAGTTTTCAGACCTGGTTAAGACCGTTATGGATACGTTTAAGACACATTTCACATCCTGTTGTACCAGTGATGTTTGTCTGGGATGCTTGTAATGTGAAAACAGAACAATATCAGGTGATGAGAGACAGTTACTAGTGTTTTTTTTTTTTTTTCATTTCCCACATGACTCTTAACACCTCTAAAGCCAGTACTTCTGATTTGATTGGTTTTTGCTTTTTTTTGTTTTGTCAACAACAGCTGCAGTGGACTTCAACCAAGCACTAAATGTATTGTTCTTTAGCCCGATCCAGTTGACTTGCACTTACTCATATTTGATTAAAGTCACATTTACAAAATGGGCAAGTGCCAAGGTAGACCACACAACACGCTGGGGTGGGTGTGCTGTGAATGGTTACTGGTTTCATGTATATTTAGTTTTGTTATTATTACTTATTAGCCCAGTCATTGTCTAAGACCTGCTGAAGTCATATTGAAGACATGTTTAAGGTTTCATTATTGGATTTTAAACTTCTTATGGACCCTGTCTGCGTCATCTGGATGGCACTGTTGGGGTGTTTTGTGCTCATGTCTGACCTACGAGACAGCGAACAGGGTTGTTGTGCTTCCACAGGTTGGTTATTTGTCCCCTCAGCAGATCCTGGCTCTCCTGAGGTAGCGCCGCTCCTTCCTGTCTGCTCAGAGCTTCATTCACCTGCTGCAGCACCTTCTCCCCAAGCCCCGAGAGCGCCCCCTTCAGGTCAGCCTCCCTGCAGAACCACAAGGAGCAAAAGACAAATTAGCATCAGACTGTATTTTCTTTCTTTTTTGGATATGTATTAAAACCTTTTAGAATGCGGTCTGTGAATGTTTTTCAAGTCCCCGTGACTCAAGACTCTTCAACATTTAGTTGTCTAAGAAGGCGTTGAGATTAATAAAATTACATTTAATAAAGGTCATTAGGGAGGAAATAGCCTGTGCTGCATGTCCCTGCGGAGCGTTAGCAGGCTTTGAATATCACAAGCTGTTATTCCACATTTATCCACTAATCATGACGGGGCTTCTCTTGAACAGAAAGAATGAGGTTAGCTGGATCCGTTCTGACAAGCTAGTTGCCTCCTGTCACCTCCATTGGTTTCCTCCTCTTATAATACCTGTTCCCCATGACAGCCAGTACATGCATCACCACGTTCCCCTCTTACCTGGTGTGACTGCCTTCTAGCAGGGCAGTGATGGACTGCCTGAGTTTACCTACAAACCCCTGCAGGGAGAAAACAGTACCGCCACACTGGGCGCTGGTCAACAGCAGCACCGACGCCTCCAGGACCAGCATCTGAAGCCGGCGGCCCAGAGGGTCCAGCCGGGCCCGGTCCATCTGCACGGTCTGTGTGGAAGCCAAAGCAAGGTCGTTTATCGAGTAGTTAAACAGAGGTCATTAAAAACAAAAATCTAAACAACAAAAAATCTGAATCTGAAGAAAATTCCCGTGTAAAAAGATCACAGCGCTCTGGTTTGAGATTGAAAAAAGCTGCAGGTTTTCTACATTACTTGAGCTGTAATGTGTTATCTCATGCATCAACAAGCAGCCGGGTGAGGAGTGTGTACAGAGACCCCGTATTCCCTCATTATCAATAAAACATTATTCAGATTAGAGGCAGCATGTGATGTAATCTGCAGCTGACCTCGGGATATTTCTGGTCTTGTGGGCTCCAGTGCAGCAGACGTATGTAGGCCCGGTTGAGGACGGCTGTGGCGCTGACGGGGCTTCTGCTGTCAGGAGCCTCAGATCCAGCGCTGACAGCCAACGCCTCCTCTGACGCTGCAGCCTGAAGCCAAGCGCTGGTGTTATCCAGAGACGCTGGAGACCAACGGTAGACGAGGAAGATCAAACAAAGGAGGATTTATTATTGTTATGTTTAACAGGTGCAGGTGTAAATGTAGTGTCGGCAACTGGAAATAGTAAATACAAGATTTAGTTTCTATGTAGAGAACCTGACACCAGTTGAACTGAAATGATAAATGTTCTGTGTATGTTTTGTTTTGTTTTTTTGCTTCACATTTGTTACATCCAACATTTTTTGGCATATTACTGATCTCAGAACATGTCAATTATGAGAAAAGAGAGTGAGCAAAGGCAGTATCTAAAGGATTATCATGACAGCCTTCATCATTGACGGGCTATAAATATTTCATTTTCACCTCTAAATATATCCTAAGTTGATGTTTCAGTGTTTAATTTGTGTAAAGGAGTGATATTTTGCTTCTTTTATTTAAAAATGGAATTACACATTTTAAAACATTTCCCTGTGGTCTACATAAACTGTAAATGCCATACTTGGGTCTGAATTCTTCATTAATTCAACTCCGCAGGTCCATCTTCAACCCTATTTCTGAGTAATGACACCAGAAAGGTGGGTTTTTTTTAGTGCTGGCCCTTTAAATCAGGGTTTCTGCAGATATCAGCAAATCTAATTTAATGCTTTTTAATGCCACATTAAACAAATTTAATGCCCATGTCCAACTACAGATACAGTTTTATATATAGTTTTATGACAGTTTACGTCCACAGGCTTTAACCAGGTTCTGAATAGTTCCTCCTCCAATCACTTTTGCTGAAACTTGCATTTTCCCATTTTTCTGACATTTGCTAATATTCCCTCCGCTCTTTCGCCACAGCATGAGCACGCTCACAGCACGTTGCATTCCAAGCATCCGGTGTTGTGACTTCATGTATCGGCCATAAACAATAGTTAATTAAAGGGTTCCACCTGGCAATCATCACACTATACTTCTGATAAAAGTTATTAAATGTTTATATAATCAGAATAAATGATGAATAACAATGCTTTTTTTTCCATCAAGTGTATTTAATTTTTTACTGCCTCTGGACATCGAATGTAATGCTTTTTAATACCATATAAGGCCTTAATTTTCCACAAAATATATTTAATGACTTTTAATGCTTTTTAATGACCCGCAGAAACCCTTTAAATGCACATGAGCCACTACAGGCCCCGCCCCCTCTATGTTGTTGGCTGTGCTGCTCTGTCCCGTTCAACCAACAGCTGAACATTTTAGGTAATCGGCTCGAAGTTTGGACATACTTTCAGTTTTTACTACAACTGCTGCTGCTGACAAACATTGACATATTCAGAGAAACGTTTGTCAGAAGTCTTGACCTTAAATGTGCAAATGTTGTGAAATAACTAGTTATAGCCATAACAAATTAAGCAGAAATTCAAACAGGTTGTAGAAATCCACTCGATTTTTGTCAAAATGAATCTAAAGATAGCTTTTCAGCACCTGGCGGGTTCAAATTCAAGCTTTATGAACTATTAGGGTCTAAATACACAAATAAATGAACCAAAGACTAATAAAAGTGGGTTTAGCCAAATATGAGCCCTTCAAGAAATAATCAAAACAGTGTAGTTGGCATTTTGAAAGCCACAATGCAGCAGATTAAGGGATTTCCAGAAAAATTACCTCATGTCCATCATTCAATACAGTAAGTTGTGGCTCAGTGGGTATAGTGGGTTGTGGGCGTTTTGACCCCTGACCCTCGTCCACGTCGAAGTGTCCCTGAACAGCACACTGAACCCGATTTGCTCCCACTGACACTTTCACTGGTGTGTGATTGTGTGGTTGAACGTGATGGTTTTCCCTTGATTTGTGATTTAGTGATTTATTCTGAACATGCAATGAAATTTAACATATATGCGATCAAGCAAAACATAAATAATAATACAAATATCAACAATCTTAACAATCTTAGACAGAAGAACAGCACAATACTTCCATTTACATGCCTGAAAAGAAAGAAGAAAGACATCTATCTATCTATCTATCTATCTATCTATCTATCTATATATATATATATATATATATATATATATCCCTCTTCCTTTGACATTACTCTTTTATATTTATATATATGTATTCACACACACACACACACACACTCACACTC
>JAPQRP010000024.1:4223196-4278990 GCA_037367295.1 Apogon hyalosoma
TTGAACATTTGACAGATAAACAGTACCACAGTGCTTCAGTTTGAACATTTGACAGATAAACAGTACCGCAGTGCTTCTGTTTGAACATTTGACAGATAAACAGTACCGCAGTGCTTCTGTTTCAGCTTCACAGTTTGTGTTGTCTTTAATGTATTGTGATTGTCTCTTAACTCACCATATATTTTTCATTAGTAAGTTTTTATTTTTATCAATTACTAGAAATTCCAGGCGACCCCATCTGAATTCCAGGCGACCCCACATGAGGTCCCGACCCCAAGGTTGAAAAACACTGGACCACAGTAAAGATAAGGCGTTTTGTTTTCCTGGTTGGAATATGTCAACTTGTTTTGCACATTACAGTTATATTTCAGCACATTACGACCATGACCCAGATTTTACCGAGATGATTTACAGTGTTTGTTCTTATGTTTATTTGTCTTTATCTATCTATCTATCCATATGCACATTTTTTCTTGCACTTGATTCTGTTACTGCCTTGAACATTCAGACTGGTCTTTTGCTGGTGCCCAGAACAACTGAAAGGGTTCTATCTGACCTCTTCTCTTTTACTTTGATTATGGTTTAATTGTGTGTTTTTAACTCGTCTCTTTTCCATTTTTGTAAAGCACTGTGAATTGCCCTGTGTGTGAATTGTGCTATACAAATAAATTTGCCTTGCCTATTGTTAATCTCAGTGGGGACTTCATCTGGTTAAATTAAAGAATACAGTACTGAGCAAAGGTTCTGTCAGCTTCACAGTTGTTGGTTCTAATGATCACGCATGCATTTCTCAGTCTCTTTATGAAAATACAATTTGGATAAATGCGAAGTACATACAGCAGGAAAAACAGCATCTAAAAACCAAAGGGATTCTATTTACCCTGACATCCCTTTGCACTTAAATTTCATTTTGAGGGTTAAAGTCATGTTATTACCCAGCCCTAATAAAGGCAAGGGGTTTTGTATTGGGTTCGGTTTGTTAACACTTCAGCATCAAAACTATTGGTTGGATTCATACCAAACCGGGTTTATATATTATATATATATATATATATATATTGCCAGTGACCCAGAATAGATGCCATTACATTTTAGGAAAGGCAGGTCCAAGTTCAAATTTTTTACCACTTGTTGCATTAAGTTTATGTTTTTTACCAAGTTTCATTCAACAAATGTCAGAGGTTTCAGTTTGTGCCATTTTTGTCGTGGGTCACGATAAATAGCGACTTAAACCTTTAGAACCCATTTAGTTCAGTTTTGTGTCTTTAAAGGCTGTGCACATATTTCCTCTATTTCCATGTACCTGAAGACAAGAAAATGAGAAATAAATATGAATAATATACAACCCTGCAAAAAAAAAAAAAAAAAAATAGAGGTTTGTGTGGAGTTCGCATGTTCTCCCTGTGTCTGCGTGGGTTCTATCCGGGTACTTCGGCTTCCTCCCACCATCCACATGCACTGATAGGTTAATCTAAATTTCCCATAGGTGTGAATGTGAGAGTGGTTGGTTGTTTGTCTCTATACGTCAGCCCTGTGATGAACTGGTGACATGTCCAGAGTGTACCCCCCTTCACTCATAAGTAGCTGGGATAGGCTCCAATGACCCCTGTGACGATAAAGCGGTTCAGATAATGAATGAATGTATAGAATATGAAAGCCAGTGCATTTCACTGTATTTGATAAACACAGTCACCTCCCAGGCTTTGGTGTATTGTAGGTAAATATACCGTGTAGTATCATCCCTAAATGACAACAATGACCTTAAATGTATAAAAAAGTTAAAAATAAATGAATCGAGACGTAACTGTATTGCAAATTATTTATACCTGCAAAATGTGTAACAAACCGTTTTGATAAATACAAGCATTTAACAAAGCATTATCTAAAAAAGTTGACCTTTCATCACAGGCACAAACAAATAGATATGATCATATTTCCATTACAAAAAACAAACAAACAGGAAATAACTCCCAAACCATGTCATTTATACATTTGCATATTTCAAAATATTAAACACCATTAAATTTCTGTTTTAAAATAAAAGATAACTTAAAAATGGACAGTTTCCTCACTTGAGCTGCTATGTACAAATAAACTTCTTTGCATTACTGCACAAATACCATTTTATGCTTCAGGTGGAGTGTCTTATACTATTAAAGCAAACCAAAAAAAAAAAAAAAAAAAGTAATTAAGTGCCAAAAAGCAGGTTGTGTGAAGAGAGCAGCATATCCAAACTGTACCTTGGATAATGTAGTGTCTGAAAAAAATCAAGACGAGAAATCAATAGACATTTTAGTAAATCACTTCGAAAAAGCTGGGAAAAAAATCCATTTCTAAGCAGTCCAAATCTGCAGGAGAAAACCCGAGTTCCCCATGAAAAGAAAAAAAAAAAAAGAAAATCGATGTTACAAAAGAAGCTGCTTAAACGGTTCGTCTGCATTCGTGCTTTGTATGCGAGAGCTGTGAGAGTCTTATTGTGAGAAAAGGCAAAAGGAGCACCTACTGAATAAAAATGAGCAAATTAATGAATGCAATCTTCTGTTCCCAGACACACAAACACAACCGGTCTTCTCTCAGTCACACACTAACAAAACTGTACAAAACAAGCCAATTAACATAATAATTAGAATAAATTCAGACTTGTATCATACTTTGTCCTAATGCCTCAATTTAGTGACGTCTGCTACAGTACGAGCCGACCTCCAGTAGCACAGTCCAACAGCGCCGTCCTCCCGCCTGTTTCCATTCGTGGTGATTTGAGTTCTGAACCAGTATTATCATTAAGTCTGTATGCAGATGTGTTAACCCTGACGATGACATTCCAGCATTTCATTAAAACACTTTTTTTTTTTTTAGCTTTTTGACAGATAGCCTGAAACAGCAGGCAGAGGTGGAATAAGGCGACCTCTGTGCTTAGTGAACACTCTCTCTCCACTCTCCTCCGCATAAAGATCTCATTTAAATACCATATTCACAAAGCATCCCAGGGCTAAAAGTAGTCTCTAAGTCGCTGTGCCTGTCCGTCCCAACATAAGGACTGCTAAATTTTTGATCTGAAAGTAATTCACATTTTAGCACTAAATGGAGCTTCTAAAACAGAGATAAGTTTGAGGCGGTCAAGAGGAGCCCCTTACACCTACCAAAAACTGCTCTCGGCTTCTTTGAGGATGTGTCTCAGCACCACTTGAGAGAAATCCCCAGCGGAAAGATAAGACTCTTTGTGAATTTGGCACCAGGTGAAAACAGAATCTGAATATAGACATCTTGGTTTCTTTCACTCATTTGGCACATCTGATACTGTGGCTCTTTTACAGATTTAACTTCAGTCGCTGCCTGCATCCTCTCTCCTGTGAGTGGGTGTAAACACCTTCCTGTTCTCTGAAGGTTTGTGTCATTTAAGTGCTCTCAGTTAAATCCTCATTAGCTAAATGATTTCTGAATGTTCACGTGGCTGCAGAGATAACGCGCGTATGGATTCAGAGCTGACTCGGTCCAGCTGTGGGCGGCAGAAGGCATCGGTCTGGGTGCAGTCGGTCGTGTGTGGTCAGTGCTGTGACGGCGTGCGTTCGCTCCTCATTCAGATGTACAAATACACGTCAGTGCCCTCGGATCAATGCTCGTGTGCTCCAAACATATGAAAGGCCTTCCTGCTAGGAGTCTTTGAGCATGTTTATGCGTGCAAAGATCTTAAGCGCAGGTCCCAGTTTAATGTTCATGGTGCTCATGAGGTGGTCCTCCTTTAACAGCAGCAAAGCCTGTCCGTCGATCTCCTGAGAACGAAACTCATCCGCTATCTCCTGACAACCTGCGTGGACAGAGAGGAAGGACAGCAGTTCGATTAAATTTTCAATTAAATTTCATTTGTAGAGCCCTGTATCACAACAAGGTTGTCTCACAGGGCTTTACAGAGTTAGTTGGATACAAACAAACAACAAATACACAGCAGATGAGGGAAATGGATTAATGTCCTGGGCATCCCCCGTCCTTAGACCCTCCTTCTCGGCAAAGAAAAACTCTAAAAACCCAGTGGGAAAAGAGAAACCTCAGGCAGAACCACAGTGAAGGAGAGATCCAGTCCCATGGACAGACAGGCTATAGATGTGGTTAATCAATTCATCAGGGGAAATCTGGATTTACCACTACACTGCAAAAATTTAAATCTTACCAAGTGCATTTTTCTCATTTCTAGTCAAAATATCTCATCGCACTTAAAATAAGACAGAATCACCTAAAGAGCAACTTTTCAGTGAGATACAAACTTAGTTTTAGACAATAGATCTGGAAAATCTTATTTCAAGAAATCTTACCAAGATAATTTTCACTTGTTCCATTGGCAGATTTGTTTTGTTTAAATTAAGCAAAACAAATCTGCCAATCTTGGTAAGATTTCTTGAAATATGATTTTCCAGATCTATTGTCTAAAAATTAGTTCTTATATTTCACTGAAAAGTTGCTCTTTGGGTGATTATGTCTTACTTTAAGTGCGATGAGATATTTTGACAAGAAATGAGAAAAATACACTTGGTAAGATGTAGATTTTTGTAGTGTATAGCCCTTTTTTAGAGCATGTCTGATATGGGAATATTTTGCCTTTATTCCGGAATGACGTCTGTGTAAACCAAATGGTGGGATCATATGGTCCCACATCTGTAATACCTCTAGAGGTAGTAACAGAACTGTGATAAAGCTGGAATCATGAACGCTATGCAAAAGGAACACCTCTCGTTTCGTGACCAAGGTGTGGTGTTTTGATGACGTATTGCATGTGTGAACCCTGTGCTGGGGATTTAAAAATGAGCGCGGGCTGTGTACAGTAAACAAACATATCAACATGACCAGAAAGATGTCAAACCGTCAAACTTTCCAATAGTGGAAAAGAGGCGGGATCACCATCTCGTCTTTCTTCCAGGAACTCTGTGCAAAAGTGGCTAATGTTACATCAGGGTTTGCGTGGGTGCCAACAGACTACAGCGGTTCATCCAATAACTGGAGGCTTGGCGGTTAGAATCCCGCTCTTTCCTAGTCATATGCTTCTGTGTCCTTGGGCAAGACACTTCACCCACCTTGCCTCCAGTGTCACTCACACTGGTAGTCAGAGCACAGATTGGCCAACAGATGTAGCTAGCATACCACCACCACTACCAGCAGTGTGTGTGTGTGTGTGTGAGTGAGAATGAATAATGGATCAATATTATAAAGCGCTTTGTGTGCCTTGAAAAGCGCTATAGAAATCCAGTCCATTACTACTTTGAGACCATTACGAATGCACTTGAGGACTGTTTTCATATGCAGACTGCGTACGTATATGAAAGACAACAATGCGAGTTCAAGTACAGAATAATACTGGGTGGCAGCCGGTGTTTACGGACGAGTTTTATATCAGATGTACAGTATGTGACCCTCTTACACTAGGCCCTCAAATGCTGCTGCAGTTTACATCAGAATTGTTATATTCACTATGCACTCCATCGAACTATTGTCAAGACATCTATTGAACTCACTACAAATCACAGTTATGTGCAGTAACATTAACACAAACTATCTCGTAATGGAATTAATGGAATTGCCATCACAATAATAGCCTGTGCAATTATATAATACCAAGGGGCTTTCTCGTCAGTCAGTAGCATTAAGGAGAGACGTATTTGCAAATGAGAATGACTACATTCATTGTGTTGTAATATTTGTTTATGCTAGTTTAAATCTGTATATTAAAATTTGAAAAAAATGCTAATTCTACATAGTAATCTGAGTATTTTCCTCAATAACCAAGCAGATAGAGCCATACTGATCCACAGTAATCGTAATATGACTATAAGGCTCAGCAAATTGTGTAGCCCCTCTATCTTATCTTATTATTTCTGTAATTAGCTGCACAGTTTGCACAAATTGTTATTGGATTCATGTTAATTTGGTTTTGGACTTTTACAGTGTCATCTAATTGAAAAATAATAACTTTATATTTTGAAATGTGTATTTTTTCCCCCTAAACTACAATTCTTTTTATAGCACTCAGTGTCATTTTAATGTTGCGTTTCCACAACATGGTGCTGGCTCAACTTGGCCTTTTTGGGTTTCCATTACGAAAAAGGACCTGGAATCTGGTACCCGGGACTAGTTTTCTGGTATCACCTCTGCCGAGGTTCCAAGCGATACAAAAACGTGATGTATAACCACTGCAGACCTCTGATTGGTCAGACAGTTGTCTCTGTGACCTGCCATTTTACAAAATACAGATGTGGAAGTTGACAGTAAATATAGTGGTACATTAACCCACATGATGACAGACCAAAACTACACCACGGTCGGTCCAGGAGATTCAGTCCTTGGTGGCCGACGTAAAAATTCAGACGAGACAACATGCAACAAGTGAGTTTTTCAACAACTCTGAGCAGACGACACAGAAGTAAGGTGCTGCACCGCTATGACGAACGGGTACTGGAAAGTCAGTACTATCCTGGAATGGAAACGGTTTCCAGGAATACTGAGTAAAGTCAAGCCGAGCCGAACCAGTTCCACGTAGTGGAAACGTGACATAAGTTACTCACTCATGTACTGCACCAACAAATTAGAGGTGTTTTGTTGTTTAATTCCATTAATCGTGCAGCTCGAGTGTGATCAAAGAAAGTTTCACTCAACATCCATTTAAAAGTGAGACTGAAGTTAATGCATCATCATAGGTCATGTTACCTTGTTTTTTAATTTGTGTATTATTGTTATGAAATGGACAGAGTTGATTTTTGTTTTTGATATGTGCACTACTACTGCTACGAAGTGACTGAGTTTATTTTGATGTGAAATGCTGCAGCAAATTGGACAGAGTCTATCCTTGAGATGTATAGCAATTTTGTGTTTTGTGCATAGTCAGAATTTAGTCTGTTATATGTAGAATTTTCAAGTTACTTAAGGGATCTGACAGGAATTTAGGATATGTAGATGGATGGGGTAAGGGGGTGGGAGGTTGTAAGTTAAACTTCAGCCTGCTCCTTTCGAATGTTTGACTTTTTTTTTTTTAATGTAAATCCTTTTGTTGTTCAGTTTTAATGCTATATTCAAAATAATTAAATAAACAAAATGACGTAAAATTGGGATTAATATATGGTTCCGTTTACACCACTGACCTGGCAGTGAACGAATGAACTCGTGAACTTCTTCCACGTTCCACTTGGTGGGGTCGTTGGGTAAGAAGTGCTGACCCAGTGTTGGGGCGTCTCTGCCAGCGCAGCCGTCCTGATCTGACGCCCTGCTTGGCTGTCGGTGGACGGGGACCTGAGCCGGGGCGGGGGCCGGAGCCGGGGGGCCCGAGCTGGCTGCCGACAGCGGAGATGGAGGCTCCTCGTAGCTGGACATGTCAGAGCAGGGGCTGGACTCCTCCTGACTGGGCTGCGAGGGATGGGGGGACGATACCGAACCCCCCTGAGTCTGCTGAGGTAACGGAGACAGCTTCTGGAGAGAAAAAAGTCAAATGGATGGTTCATCAGTAAAAGCCTGCTGGGACATTGTGTTAACCTCAGCAAACATTAAAGGAGCAATAAGTAAGATTTATACTGTACAGCTGTAATACCCCCCCAGAGAGCTGGATCGATACCGGTGTCTCCAACATTTGTCAAAGTACTGAGGCCTCAGGACTAGAAACCTCACCACCAGGTCCAAAAGTAGGACAAAAGCACCCCCCACTGGAGGTCCAGGGCCCCATTCTCAAGATGTTACATAACACATTCTGGCAATCAACCTTGTAAGATTGTTCAAGGCCATAAAATAATCATTTATGTGAATAAAATATGTCAGGTATAACTTTGAGGTTTTTCCGTTTTATTTGACAGATCAAGTACAGAGACAGTAAAAGGGGGGTGGGGGTTGGGGGGCTGAGGTGAGAATGGAAACCAGGCTGCTGCAGTAAGACTTATGTCTATGTGGTTTATACTGCCATAAGTGGACCACAGGGTGCCTGAGGTTGAGTTTTCCAATTACTTTATCTACTTGTCTCTACAGTAAATATGTACCACTTTATTATATTAGTGTGTGAACTATTAAGTAATTACATTTTGGTTTTTTTGTCATTATTTTTTCTTTTTAAACTATATTTGAATCTTTCTGTTTCTAGTTTTACTATTCATTAACACATTTAATGCCTACTATACTCTAGTCTGGAGGACTTTGTAGTGGAACTCCCTCTCATAATTCCAAGTATGTCCTTACAGTCTGTGGTCAAAGAATTATTTTACCACGACTGGGAATTCAGCAGAGTCACTATTTCTAAGACCACATTATATTCCACTATGAGTTATGTTTGTTTCTGCTATCAACATTAAAGGGGTTATATTTTGCTAAACCCACTTTTATTAGTCTTTGGTTCATTTATTTGTGTATTTGGACGCTAATAGTTCATACAGTTTGAATTTTAACCCTCCAGGTGCTGCAAAGCTATCTTTATATTCATTTTGGCAAAAATCACATGGATTTCTACAACCTGTTTTAATTCCTGCTTAACTAGTTACATAATGACATTTGCACATATAAGGTCAAGACTTCGGACAAACATTTCTCAGAGTACGACATAATTGTTTGTCAGCAGCAGCAGTTTGAGTAAAAACTGAAAATATGTCCAAACTTCGAGCCAGTTACCTAAAATGTTCAGTTGTTGGTTGTATTATCAAACACAAGTGGATGAACGGGACAGAAAGCACAGTTAAAAACCTGGTGGGGGTGGGGTGTGAAGTGGCTCACGTGCATTTAAAGGGCCAGTGCTCAAAATGACCTTTCTGGTGTCATTACTCAGAAATAGGGTTGAAGATGGATCTGTGGAGTTGAATTAATGAAGAATTCAGACCCAAGCAGAGCATTTACAGTTTATGTAGACCACAGGGAAATGTTTGAAAATGCATAATTTCATTTAAAAAAGCAAAATATCACTCCTTTAACAGTAAGAATGAGGATAAAGCCACACACTTTGTTGCACATTTGGAGTCTGGACTCCTAACTCTAGAGAAGGAAAGTGAAATTTTCAGGAATGTAACAATGTATTAAAAAGCCAAACAGCCCTGTCTGTAGGGACTGGAAACAAATACTTTAAATGGTTTAATCTTTCTGCATCATCTGCACCACTCCCATCACTTGTCTGGAGACAGAACACAGACCAAATTGGATTCCGCTGCCATATTTCTGTGTAAACATCTGACATCAACCATTTATTTTATAACAGTTTGGTGCTGGAGAGCAAACATCTACTGGTTTGTTTAGAATATTCACATCACTGAACACTAGCCAGCGTCAGTCTTTGCTGCTGTAATGCTGGAAATGTCCCCAATGTCAGACTAATAAAGGATTATCTTGTTTCATCTTATAGGTTTAAATATTTCCAGTGAAGAAAAGCTCCTGCTACTGCTGACAGATTCCTTACGAGTCCTATATTAAAGTGTCGTTGCTGGATGGTAAGTAAATGCAGATTATTCAGTTGTTGTAGCTGTCCAGACAACTTGTGCAGGATGAATAATAAAACCTCCATTAGTGATGTTTTTCCATTCCTATTGGCTACCGATAAAGGTTCAACTACACCATCAAGTAGTTAATGATCCTTAACCAGCAGAGCAAGATAAAACACTGACACCAATGACGAAGTTCATTAAAAAGTATGAGGCGTGAAAAGTGCAGGGTGTAAAATGTGCGGTGAAAGCAGTATCTGGTGTGAGTTGCGAACCCTGAAGAGGACATTCATGACAGTGAAGAGGTGTGTGTGTGTGTGTGTGTGTGTGGGGGGGGTCTGCTTCTGTACCTGCTTCTTAGCCTCGACACTGGGTCGACCCTGAGACCTCCGACGCCAGCGGTTTGTCGGTTTACTCCTCTCCGGACGGAAACGGCCCATTCGCTTCGTACAGCTCACATTGTACCTATTCACAAAAGCTCCATTATTATATTCATACGTCTAATTATTTCACTGATAATGAAAAAAACCCCAGAGTGATTGTACCTCTTCGCACAAGCCATGGAGCAGAATCTTTTTGAGCCCTTGAACGTGTAGGCAAAGTCGACCCATCCGCAGTATTCGCACGTCAGCCTGGGCTCTTGTTCTTGTTCCTTTTCTGTTAAATATACAACAGCACACACATCAACAAGCAGCGCTAAAGGTTAAAGTGAACTCTACTAAAATATAAAAGATGAAAAGGGCTTAAGCAAACAGCATATTCTACACATTCACTAGTTACTGTGCAGGTCATTCCATGTCAAACCACCCACAGTCCAAAAGTCTGACAGTTTCAAGAACAGCTTAATATTTAATATAATATTCTTTGTCCACTCTTTTACAAGTATAAGCAATGCACATTTTAAAAAATATTAATTCATGAAGGACAATACATGATCCCTCTTGGGAAAATAAAGCAGAAATATCAAGTTTTGGGTTCTGTAGCCATACTGAGTTAGATCTGTGCATCACTTGTTTTCTAAGCAGGACCAAATGACTTCAACATATGATAAAACTACATTTCTCTTTTCCCACTGGGTTTTTTGGAGTTTTTCTTTGCTAAGAAGGAGGGTCTAAGGACTGGGGATGCCCGGGACAATCCATTTCCTTCATCTGCTGTGTATTTGACTGTTGTTTGTTTATATCCAACTAACTCTGTAAAGCCCTGTGAGACAACCTTGTGATATAGGGCTCTACAAATAAAACTGAATTGAATTAATACAAGAGTCATCTGGCTGTGAAGGAATGAAAATTGATGGAGATATACATTTTGGAAAATAAAAGATTCTTCCTCCAGATTAGAAAATATTTATGTTCACTTATTTAATCTCAACAACAGCTATTAAATGAATAAATGAATACATGTTGAAAATTATCCTCAGGGTTTTCAACGTTGATCACAAGTACTGAAGATGAAAGTTTACTCTGACAACCAAATTACAAACATACTGAACTAAAAAGGGATTAGAGTAGAACTTTAGGATCTTTGCAAAGTTGGTATGAAATGATCATATTATGCAGATGAGTATTTACACAATATTAATTAAGCATTAATTTTAATTCTACTTATTTATATAAATATTTATATAAATACCAAATTTCTTATTTTTTCTTTTATATTTCATTTTTCACTCGTCTGTGGTTTTTCTACCTGTCTTTTTCTCTGCACTTGCATGTTGTATGTTGCTGCTGGTAACTGAAATTTTGTCACAGCGGGATAAATAAAGGCTGTTTCTAAATATGCGTTCTTGTCTGTTCTTTCGTTCTCGTGAAACATCAGTCACGGCCCAAATACTGTTCCAGTTACAAGTTCACGCAAAACCAAGAACGCATGGAATACCTGGATGCTGTTCTTGTCAGCTAGCTTAAAACAAGGATGCACTGGTTGGTGACTTGTGGAGACTCAGCTGGGAAATAATTCCCAAGATGCAGTTCGTGTCGGCCCGGCTGTGAGCCCGCCGGCTCGCCCGGAAGCCAGGCGGCTGTGCCCGGCTGAACCAACAAAATGCATTACAGTTTTGAAAAATATACAAAATGTATAAATGACATGTAAATACTTGTACAAATGTATTGAAATCAAATGGAGTGACAATGTGGTGATTTGAGGGAAATACGTTAGGGAGCCGATGGCAGAAATACAGAGACAGAGAGGAAAGTTCACAAGTACACAGCCGTTCCAATTACAGATTGACTTGCATTCTTAGAAAGTCCATTTTCTGAGACTGTCCTTACCAAGACCGTACTCGCTGAGCTCACAAGACCATACTCTGAGTTCTTGGTACTGAGAAACGGCCAAAGTCTCATCTACTCATGAATCCCCATCATCACCTCATAGGTTTATGTGGTAAACATAGATGATAATGTACAAAAATCATCATTCCTGTTGAGTTGCTTTCATGGTCTCATGATAAATGTAGTTCTGTTTTTATCATGTGCTAACTCCAACAGAAATGCCAACTCTGTAGATGTTAAAACACGGTGAGGTCAACATCTAGCTGCTTGTTGTTCAGGGCTGAAGAGGTTGTGCTTAGCCAGTTTTTAAAGCTTCAACACAAACACTGACTGAACCAGGTGATTAAAAAGTAAAAACAACCAAGTGACGAGTTCAAAGTCCCTCAAAACCCACAGGACCTGGAGAGTCTGGCACTAGTCCTCTGTAGGTTCTTCACTACGTCTGAGACACAGTTAACATGAAATAAATCGATTATAATCACTTTGTTTATCGACATGATGTCACCTTGTTAAGGAGATATTTCCACTTCTGCTTTAATACAGATGACAGATCTCTCATACCTTTTATTCCCTTATCTTTTTCCACTGTCCCTATTAGAGCTGCACAATATATTGTTTGAGCATCGTCACTGCAATGTATGTGCACGGAACAGTCACACTGCAGGTCCTGCGATGTAGGAGGCAAATGAACTCAATGTGTTCTCATCTAATTTCAAGGGTACCTGACACATGCTGCGCACAGCGATCCACCGATCACAATTGTTCTTAATCAGTTTGGAGTGAGTCGCTGGTAACAGCGTGGAAAAAATGAGTAACGAACCAGAGAAAATCACCGTACAAAGAAAAGCAACGTCAGTTATCTGGAATTATTTCGGCCAAAAGAAGAATGATATTGAAACATGTGTTCTGTGTTGATAGTGCCTTGCACCTGTTGCCACAAGGAGAGGAAACGCAACTAATTTGTTTGACCATTTATGTTGGCATCACACAGCTATTATATCCCCCTGAGTATTTTTTTTTCTTTTTTTAAAATCACAATATCATTTTTTTCCAATATTACGCTGCCTCAGTCCCTTCATACAGTAGGACCACATCAGCACCAGCCTCAGTGACACTCTGTGGTTCCGTTCACTGTGTTTTCTTTAAAACCACCAACATGTTCCACATACCTTAATCCCACCCCTGTGTTTCATACCTGGCTGGTTCAAGTCCTCAGGCTCAGAGTCAGAGTTGGCAGGGTTGCTGACGGGGGTTTTGTCGGGGTCTGACGACAGCTGATGGTCCAGTTTCTTTGGGCTGTCGATTAGAATGGGCAGACGCTCCACCTGGTGATAAATGAAAAACATTTACCACAGGACCAAATCCAACGGTAGGAAAAAGAAATTAAAGTGATACGTGGCAAAATAGCCAGACTGACTAATATGGAGCAAAACTGTGCATTTAGTAAAACACCACAGCATCAGTGTGAATAGCACGGAGTATGTAGGGGTGTCAAACATGCGACCCGGGGTCCAAAACCACCCCGCCAAAGGTTCCAGCCCGGCCTGCAGGATGAATTTGCAAAGTGCAAAAATTACACCTATGATATTAACAATCAAGGGGGTCAAACTCATTTTAGTTCAGGTTCCACATATAGAACAATGTGATCTCAACTAAAATAATAGCATAATAACCTATAAATAATGACTCCAAATTGTGAAAAACATAATATTACATTACACCTATAAATAATGACAACTCCAAATTTTTCTCTTTGTTTTAGTGTAAAAACTTACATTAAATTATGAAAATATTAACATTTACAAACTATCCCTTAACAATAAAATGTGAAAAACCTGAACAATATAAAAAGCCTTAAGAAAATCAAGTAAAATTTTAACATTCTGCCTGTTATTAAATGTTTTGTGCCTTTGAAGATCCGATCCATAAAGCATATGTATAAATGATAAGTTGAGGTGTAATATTGTTAAAATTGTACTTATTTTTTTAAAGAAATTTCAAGTTTTTTAGATTATTAACATAATTTTTGTTTGGATAGTTTGTAAATGTACATATTTTCGTAATTTAATGTTATTTGCTCTAAAACAAAGAGAAAAATTTGGAGTTGTCATTATTTACAGGTGATTATGCTATTGTTTCACTGGTCTGGTCCACTTGAGATCAAATTGGGCTGAATGTGGCTCCTGAAGTAAAATGAGTTTGACACCCCTGATGTAGGCATTTAAACAAAATAAATACACTTCAGCTGCCCTATCTTTCCCAACTTGACGGCTCTAGTGATAATATTTATGTAGCATTTATCAAAGTCTAAGTAACAAAATGCATCCACAAAATAAAGTACTGATCATTTTCTCTGTGCTAGATTGTAAAGATGAGATGAAATAAAATGACATGAAACTTGGTGAGTGTGAGACAATTAGAGTTTAAGTATTTACAAACAAAAAAATTACAACTATAACTTAAGAACAGGTAGACTAGGTGCTTTTTGTTTTATTTTTTATGAACTAAAGTAGGCGTATCATAAATACTGCATAATGATCATAATGCACTTATGATATAATCAAGATAATTGACCTGTAAAACTACAGAATAGAAATAACACGTTGCCACATACTTTACCATCTCTACTGTTTTCTTTGAGAACCAGCACAGGAGCAGTTTATTTAATAAGTTTCTATTCCAGTAATGACCACTACTTTTAAGATATTACTAGACTTACACTCATTTCATTGTTTTCATTTTATTTATTCATCTAGACGGGGACATTGCACAATATACATTAACCTAAAACAGAAGAAATGTAGTGTGCCAGGTTGTAGCACTAGTGCCAATTTCAACCTTTAGTCCCTGGGTAGGCTGATGTTATCATTAAAAAAGCAGACATTGATAGAAAACTAAAACATACAAAGAGTAGTATAATATGCATTTCTATACTGCAGTCCGTCACACACACTCTAAGCATGACAGCAGTGGCATTGGTTTAACAGAATAAAAATAATGTTGTGAATCTCAATTATTTGTATGATTATAATTGTCCAATTTCAATAATGTGACTAGTCTGGAAAAGAAAAAAAAAAACAAAAAAAAAACACATGCTATGGGTATTTTTCAGCATTTCATAGAATATTTCCTGTGTTCATAGATAAAGACAAGGATTCACAGATTAATTTAAAATATTTAGTATTCAGTGATGAATAATCATAAGTTACAGCACAATATCACTCTGTCTTTGCCCTTGTTTAGCCTCATCTCTTTACATGAAATGGGCATTTACACCACACATCCAGTAGGAGGCAGTGAGTCTACAGTCTGCACATGACAACAAGCACTTATGTTGTGCAATGTAAAATATTTGCTTTTTTGCGATTAATAAAGATGAGCTTACACAAATGTCAACCACAGGCTTACAGATTTATTGGATAAGATGAGATATGAAATGAATGTAACAGATTAAGGACGGATTTTCATGTCTGAGATAATTGAAACACCACAGCTTATTACAAAACACACACACCTTCCTCCATCTGTTCTCTGTCACAGCTCCAGAGTCCTACCTCACTATAATTAATGACTTATTCAAACAGAAGCTGGGAGCTGTCACTTCCACCAGTAGCCGAGGTTTGCGTTTTGGCTGCCGACAGCTCCCTGCAGGCGTGTACCCTGGAGAATCTGGCGGCGTTTGGCTTGTTTATCATGTCTCGCTGCTTGTAGCGCTTATACGAGGGTACTCACACACACGGGGAATGGCTCGGCGCCCTCTTGGATGACAAAGCCTTCGATGACGTGCGTGAGGACCTGGGGCTTGACGATGGCCTGGGGTGGTTTGTTCTCCCCGTTCTGCGGCGTGCTGCCCGTCACAGTGGGCGCCTCGCTCTCATTCCCTGAGGTCATGGCTGGAGGCGGGGTCCCAGGTGGAGCACTCTGCCTCTTGGTTGAACCCCCACCTGATTGAGAGACAAAAACATCATCATGAAGGGTGTGTAAACAAACATGCACTCTGTAAAAGCCAGTCACCAATGGAAAGAGGATCAATTATGCAAATGTTCACGGATGATCTTTTCAAGCAAAAATACCAGAAACTTAGCTTCTCAATTTTTGAGACTTCACAGTTTTTATTTGTCCTATGTTAAAGTCTGGGGTTTTGTTGTTTATTTTGATAATAATTTTAAAATGATCTGAATTCGAGTGCATGTTTCTTGTTTTTGGGCCACTTTAGTAAAAGGGATGCCAACTTGTGAGACCCCTTGATAAATACACATTAAATACATCCAAAAATAAACTGAATCATGTTTGCAGTGTTACAACAGATGGTCAGACAAAAAAAAAAAAAATCACAGATAAGAGGCTGTTCAGTACAGTTCAGAAGCACGCAACTCTACCACTGACATACAAGTTTGACAGATTTTCCCCACATTACTACATAAACTAATGCTGTTATTCTGTAATAATGCTGTAATTATTAGAGTCAAAGAGCTGTTTCACATAATCAAATCGCTTCAATGTCTGGAAAGTTGTCAGTTTATCTTACTTTGAGAATATATATATATCCATCAACACTGAACACCTATTAATGCCAAATGTATTTGAACTGGATGATGTTGAGCCTCGGTTCACTTGTTTAGATCTGGGTACACTGACCCACTGGCAGATTACCGATCAATAATACACACTAAATCCATCACATTACAAGGACACCCTCGCCTTTTCACTAAATCCACTAAAGCGAAAGTAAACATCCTCTCTCCGTCGCGCTCTCTGATCTGAGACAAACACTCGTGTTGAATGAGGAGAGTTTTCTTACCGCGCCGACTTCCGCTGTTTTCACACACAAAACATGCGCGGGTTTCTGTGCGTTTGTTGTTGTCGTAGTGGTCCGACGGACTGACACCGACCCTTTCCTACTGTTTGTGCCTGTGATCGGCTTTAAGCCACAGCGCCACCGTTTCACAGCCGAAAATAAATGGAAACGCTCCGGCAGAGTCCGCCTCCCCGAGTCACGTGACAGGCGGAAACAGCCGAGCCCTCTGGCCGAGAGCCGAGGCGGGAGCACATGGAAACAACAAGCGCCTACTTGCAGGGCTCTTTTCAGTCATAGATGTCTTTTTTTTTCCCCCACCAGTGCTATATTATAGACATTAATTTAGATCTTTAATAGTCTACTTAAAAAGGTGGGTTTTTTTAGATTAAAGCTGCGTATGACTTTCATCACCAATTTTTCATAAAATCTGTAAAACCCGAGTATGATTATGCACCTGAATCTCTTCCCACACTGAACAGTTTCAAAGTGTACTTCACCATAAACCATCCACTTGTTTACAAACAGAGCTGGTAGGTCACTTGGCCATTTATGGAAATTTGTCGTGACTGTGGATTCTTTTAACTGTCAAGTACCATGACGGTTAAAAGAATATATTATAAAGAACATAAAAAGTACAGATCCACATGACCTGCACTGTGGGAAGCAGAGCTCCACGCAGCTGCAGTAGCAAGGGGCAATGGAGCCGTTTCCGTGTTTGTTGCCACTGCGGCCATAATGTGGCTGCGTGGAGCTCCGCTTCCCACAATGCAGTCACCACAAATTTCCAAAAATGCCAGCGTGACCTGTTTGTAAACAAATGCATTGTTTATGGTGGAGCACACTTCGAAACTGTTCACTGTGAGGGAAGAGATTCAGGTGCGTAATCACGGAAAGACTTACAAATTCAAGATACTAAGGTTATGACTCGGAAAGACCTGAAAAATGTAGGTCAACACTGCCGTCCAAATTTGGCATGTCAATCCCAATTTGACCTTGAAAATGAAAGTCAAGTTCAACACACAAAGTTGTCAAGAGGTTCCCAAGCTGCACCTGAATACCAGACATGAAGGAGATCAGATTATTTGGTTACAATTAACCACGTTAACACTGATGGACACAGACAGATGGATGCTAAGGTGTAAAAACCATGATGCTGAAATTGAAAAGAATAACTATGTCAGTCTTTTTTTGTGTAACATTTGGAAGACTTGTCTGTCATTTCTTTACGGTGCATCTAGTCCAGTATTGGTCATGACTTAACCCTCTTCTCAGTTCTCAGGCTGTAGCTCCTCCGTCCTGGCCTCCACTCCTCAGCCCTCCCACCAGAGATGTGAGTGGAGTGGAGCCGGGGAGAGAGGAGGCAACTTGTTCACCTCAGAGCTGTCATTTTTAATGGAGGTCAGTAAAATACACTTGGAACAGCTGTGTTATACTTTTTACAGTGTACCGCTGTATTTTATGATCTGTAAGATGAGCGTTCATATTAGGTTACAGACATATTTAAGTTCACACTGTGGCATAATGTGTCAGTAGAGGATCTAGAGATGCTACACTTGTTTAACGCAAAGTAGTTTGAACACACATTTGATCTTTTTAACTGAATCAGTATCAGACTGATCCTGCTTCTGCTGTGGTTTATGTGATCCAGGCATGTGTCATATCTCTTTTACATGTCGTGGGTCTGATTTAGGGCAGCGCAGTATTGGAAAAAACTTGACATTATGATTTTTTTTAACCCTGCGATATCGTTGTGGTGTTGTCTTGTTGTGTCGACAGGTGGAAGGCACTGTCGACACAGAACACGTGTTTCAGTTTCATCCTTCTTGTAGCTGAAATAATTCCAGATAACTGATGTTGCTTTTCTTTTTGGCACCAAGTCTTCGTTTTCGGTGATTTTCCCTTGTTTGTTGCTCATTTTTCAATGTTGTTATCAGCGACTCCCTCCATGTGCAGGGGCGTGGTCTGCTTCGGCAAACTGATTAAGGATTGTGATTGGTGGATGGCTGTGCGCAGTGTGTGTCAGGTACCCAGGTAGAAATTAGATGAGAACGTGTTGTGTTTATTTACCTCCTACATTCCAGGACCTGTGATGTGACTATTGCACACACGTACATTGTGATGACGTTGCTCAAACGATACACGGTGCAGCTCTAGTCTGATTACCAAAAAGACTTCTGCAAACACTGACCGACTACTCATTATTGAGACTGATCTCATGAAATCGCGTTACGTCACACCAGTTTTTATGGCATTTGGCGTGCAATACGTACGCATTTTTTGTCTTTTCGCGTGTTATTCAATGCCATTTGATCACGTGTCAATTTACGCCAAGATCTCCGGTTCACATAACCCTAACTCTCAGTGCGTGGTATTTGACGTGGCGTGAACATACACACAGAAAGCTCATAGTGCGTACAGATAACATGCCAATTAAAAGTGGCCTGTATATTTACATGATGTCATGATATTACGTTGCATTATTGCATGTGATATATTCTGGTCTTGGTCAAGACTAGATTTTAGATTTGGTGATCTCGACTACAAAACTAACCAATGGACAGCATTGCCAACAGTTTGTAGTGCATACTATGTGCATCTGTCTAAAAGGAAAATTGTTTGTGCTTCACATGAATTTACAGTCATTAGCCAATGGCATAACATAGAGGTTGACTGTCTCCTAGCAACGCCACTCAGCCAACCACTCCAATTTAACATCAAAGTCATTAAAATACAGAAAATGCACAACAACTGATATTTTACATTTCCTGACAAAAAGTGAGAATGTAAACGACATTTGCTCCTGAAGCTCAGACCTGGTGCTTCGTCTGTGTGGTTGGTTGGAAATATAAAGTCACTTGGGAAGAAAAGAGTCATCAATCTGGTTAATTTCTTTTTCTCTTCTGCTGCACTTCATATTACACCCAACTCACTGGCCAAAAACAGCCATTTGTGGCTTTACACAGTGTTTCATTTTACTAGAAACACAGCATTAGTGCCACTTCCAACCATTTAGGGGAATTATCACTATAGAAACTGATCCCTGTATGCTTTTATAATACAAATAAAACCTGCATCCTACTGCTGGTGCTACTGAAGGATGATGCATTAGGAGTATCCCCAAAGCTACGGACAATTTGAGTGAAATTACTCATCACAACTTTAGCGCTTTTGAGCCAAATCATTTGGCTGACAAGTACGCACAGCATGCAAAGATGCAATGGAGGCAATATGAAAGATAATTTACAAGCACACAAATCCATATTTTTGTGTTTGGACTTCAGAGGGCATCAAAATATCATAATCTGTATTCACTTCAGAAAATAACAGCTGCGTTCTCCTCCATCCACCATCATAAACATCCAATGGTCAGAGACAACACATAGTGGATGAATCATTAGCCAAGTGTGTTTTTACATTTTCACTGAAGGAAAAGGACAAACAGTTCCCTTCTATCACTTTGTAAATGAATGTGAATAATATTCCTGATCTCCGTCAAGGCTATACTTTCTTTGGTGTTTGTCTGTCAATAGAATTAAGCAAAACTACTTGAAAAATTTCTCAATGGAGATCCAGCAAGCCAAGTGCAACTTCTGTCTCCCTCTTTACAACATCATATAGCTTGGCAAATGCAGTAAGAGCAGACATAATGAACCATTTTGATCAAAAGCTGCTTTAAGTTAACTTTGTGCAGTTGTGAAGTAAACAACTCTAAATGTCTGGCAGCCTTGTTGTTATATGTTCTATTCATACTAATATGGATGTTCCTCTAAATGGGTGTGCCCTCTCCTCAATAAGTAAATGAATTATTAACCCATAAAGACCCAGTGCTTCTTTTGTGGCAGTTCCCAAATTGATTTCTCTCTATTTTAACCTTTTTTTAAAGTAATTTATCACCATCTATCATAGTATTATCCTCTGTATTTTGCGTTTTTTCAGTGAAAATCAGGTATTTTCCAATATTTAATTTATTGATCCTGTAGTTTAATTATAATTGCTGGGTTTGCAGTTGAGGGTTACTATATCAAAAACATAGAAAATTGAAGAAAAAGTGACTTTGAGTCAAATATATCATTACCTGAACATAAACCCGGTGTCTCCATCCACTGTCATTGGTCCAACTCCATGAGTTTTACTGGTGAATCAATATTGTAGAAGATGATGGTGTTTCAATGCTAACTATGGAGCCTCAAAGTCCAAATGGGTCATATCTGATGACCATGAAAAGATGACAAACTGCATTTTACACAAATTATTTACATGTATTGATATAATTAGTGGATCAGAAGTTACTGCACACTTTAGATCAGCTGATACTTTTGGTTGCCAGTGGCTGTTTGGGTCTTTATGGGTTAAACTAACAGAAAAATAAATCTGTCCTCACAACTGTTTTACAAAATATCTCTGTACACCCTAAAACCTGCTGCAAACACTCAGAGCCAGAGATAATAGTGGATGTAGTTGATATAGAGGCTTTAGGTGCTCATCGTGAATGTGAGCAGCAAAGAAAAGTTATATAATTAAGTTACTTTAAGTTTGGCTCGGCTTGTCAAAGTGGATTCTTTACATCATATAGATTTTGCACCCATACATGTGTTTATCTCCACATGCATTTGTCCTGACTGCAGGTCATACACTGACTAATACACCCATAGTCTGACATAATGCAATTCCACTCTGTTGTAAATATGTATATAGTCATTAGAGTTTTAATTACATATTGTTATTATTATTTTATATTGTTTGTCTTTTGCTTGATCTTTATGCATGCACATTTTTTCTTAAACTTTTGCAAATTTCCCCGTTGTGTGATCAATTAAAGTCTAATCAAGTCTAATGTAATCTAAATGACCACAATCCAACCATAGACATGCAGAAATTAGGTTTGATCCGCTCATTTTCTAATTTCTGTTTGATTTATCCACAGAAATCAGAGAATTTTCAAAAACTTTACAATGTGAAGATTTTTACATGTGGACATGATGAAAAAATAGAGTAATGTTTGTTTTGCAAAGGATCAGTATTTGTGTGGATGGGGAAATACCAGGTAAGTGATGTAGATGTTTATTTGAGTACTTTGGAGGCTCATACTGTCAACTATGGTGAATCATTACCTTGTGGCTGAACCACTGGTGTGGCTGGATTGACCTTGGGCTGCTCGACTGGTTTGGTAGGTTGCGATGGTGCAGCTGCAGGTTGCTGCTGCTGTTGTTGCTGAGGCTGTTGCTGCTGTGTGGATGAGGGTGGACATGTCTCTCTCACCACCAGAGATGTTGGCTTATCTTTATTGTCCTGGACCAGTCGCGAGGCCTGAGATGTGCATTAGGAACAGAAGGTGAGAGGAAAAAACCATGTGAGAAAAAAAGCACATTTGTGACACAAACATTTCAAGTCATTATGCTTGGAAAATCTCACACCAGTGGAAAAGAATTTCACCAAGAATACCAAAGTCAGAGCATTCCTTTTTTCAAACATATGTCTTGGAAAAGAAACAAATTCTGTGGGTGTTGTTCCAGCAGGGGTTTTTGTTTTCCTGGTTACCACATAAAAAATACCAGAGTCAAAGATGTGAACAGCATAAAAAGAGTAAAAATCCACGTCTCATTAGAAACAAATGGAGGACAAAATGCATCCGCTATTACACAATTATGGAAACATCCACAAAGGATAATAAACTGTAACTGTGAGAGCAGGGTTCCTACAGGTTTCTACAAGTTAAATTTAAGACTTTTTAAGATCTTTTTAAGACTACTTAGAACAGAATTTAATGCCTATTTCACAGCCTATTTCATGACCATACAAAGTCAGCTTTCTTAGGCGACACATGCGTGACTTACGGCTGCACGTGTGTTGGGCCAAATGTTCTGTGATCATTTCTGCAAAGTTAGTGACAAGATGTTGCTAATTTCAATATAAATTGTTGGGTTGGAACTAGAGGTGGGTGATATTTATCGCCAACGATAATATCGAATATGTTGATCTAACAATGAGCAATTTTACATTATCGAGTATTCATACTGTCTCGAAAAGAAAACAAACGGACGGTGCATAGATGTAAGAGAGAGAGGTGTATGAAAGTCCTCAATGGCCGTGCCTCAGAAGCCAATCAGCAGACAGGATTCGGTCTCGTGGTGACTCAGCGGCACCAAAACACAACATTGTCTCACATGGAGGAAATCTGTAGGAGTCTGCGTCTCAGCGGATGATTTCACAGCAAGACGTGAGTCCATATCACTAGCCTGGAAATGGTTTGGTTTTGACTGATGTCGGTCAAAATAACGTTATATGCAAGCTGGGGTGCCATAAAAGGGGGGGGTAAATATGACAAATTCATGTGAAGGGGGTCCAGTGGACACAGGTTAGAAGTTGTGAAAATTTCGTGTAAGATCCACTATTTAATAGAGGAAAAGAAGCCGGGAGTCAGACGTTGAAAGCATGTAGGTTTCACTTTTGCTTCACCCCAGCGTTAGTTACGTTGGTTATGGACCACACACCCAAGTATATAACTACTGCCCCCTACCCCACATACACCCCCCCCATGTTTTGCAGAAGATGCATGAAGCACTTTAAAAACAAACAAGAGCTGTTGTTCTGAAACGCTGTGTCTATCCATAGATGTCCTGGAAAGCAAGTAGAGTTTTATAGCATTTTTTGTAAAAAAAAAAAATAAATAAATAAATAAAAAGAAAGAAATTCACGTTTTAAAGGATATCGTCAGATTATCGTTATCGGGAAATTTTAAAAAATAATCAAGATTTTTTTTTTTTTTTGCTCATATCGCCCACCCCTAGCTGGAACAGGTGGAACTGAGTAGAATAATGTTACTTTCTTTGCAGTTTGGACATTTCCCAGATACATTTAAACACAATACAGCCAACAAGTTTATGGCAACAAAACTTAAGACCTACCATATTAAACTGAATACCTTTTTAAGACTTTTTAAGGTATTGAATGCAGATTTGTAAATTCAAGACTTTTAAGACTTTTTAAGACCCGGCAGGAACCCTGGAGAGACTGTGCTACACTGTAGTTGTATGGCAAATGTGTAAAGGTTATTTTAGACAATGACTAAAATATCAGCAAGGTTTCAACTGAACAAAATCATCAAATCAAATTTTATTTATATGGCGCCAAATCATAACAAAAGTTATCTCATGACACTTTACATATAGAGCTGGTCGAAACCAGACTCTGGTCTGTCACAAAAAATCACACTTCTTAAAAACTCATGCAACTGTACTCACAGTTGGCTGTATTTGTAAGTTGATAGCAGTGAGCTGGACGGGCTGAGCTTTGGCGTGATTGAGGGATGAGTGGAGGGCATGAGGGCTGATGGTGGAGTGGAAGATGGTGGCCTGCTGGCTGGGCGTCGACGGCTGGTGTGGGGCAGGTTTGGGCAGCACGGGGACTGGGTGCTGTGAGGGCTGAATGGAGGCGGTCTGCAGCAGCTGGCCCGGTGTCCTCTGGGAGCTTTGGCTCTGATGGACCACAAACTGCTGCTGCTGCTGTTTGTGCTGCTGAACCAGGGAGTGGGGCTGAATCTGGGTGTATGCTGGAATGACAGCAACACAGACTGTTTAATTCAAATGGGAAAACAAATAAAATACAGAACATTTAATGCTTGAACTGCAAAGGATAGCTTGAACTTTTAGTCAAGATTATATGTATAAAATAAGTGTTAATCATCCTTGTCAATCTCTTGTCCACTCTGGTCTAACTGCATTTAAAATGTCAAACTAAATATGAAATATTCATTTTTAAATTAGTTTAACCCTCAAAGAACCAAAAGCATCTTCTACTGTAAAATGGTTAATAACCTTTGCGCCACTAACTCTGTCAATACAGTGAAATATATCAGGTAAAATGTAGTTTCTCAGCATAACAAGTTTTTCAGATGCATCCATAGTTTCTAAAGTGAACGTAAAACACCAACATCTTCTGCAACATTGATTCACCAGTAAAACCTGTGTACTTTGATAAATGACAGTGGTTGTAGATGCTTCTTTTCATGTACAATTGACAGTACATTTTGCTGAAAATCATGTTTTCTTTCATTTTCTCAGTTTTGATATATTGCCCTTTCAACTGACCCTGTGCTTAAATATATTAAATTATATTAAACAGGAACATACCTGATTTTCACTGAAAAATGCAAACGATAATATAATAAATGGTGATAAATCACTTGGTCATGGTTAAATGTAGAGAGAAAACCATCTGAAATGTGGAAATCTCCACAAAAAATTGTTCTGGGTTTTTAACAGTTAAATGTTCAATTAGTTCAATCCAAGTAAACTCATTTACAATAGCTAGCCAGGAAAGCATAACATGTCTGAGCTCATGATTTACCTGCTCTGGTAGATGATGTCTGTTCAAACATGTTTCCAACCGTTCAAACACAATAACCTGAGGCATGTTCGCTACAAAGACAGAGGACTGCCACTGATGTACTTCTGTAAACAACCACGATGACTGTTGATGATGGCAAACAAATGTCTTTTGAATGCATTCAACAAACTGGGCTGTATATTCTCTGAAAGAAGACCAACAACTGCACACAAACATGTCATGTGACACATCTCACTGCTCTGACTGTTCAGACATCCAATATCCTCATCTGCTCGTGCAGTTCTGAGTTAAGTTATGACCAAAAACGCATCTTCATCCATGATCTTCTCCTCCCAATATCCAGTTTACATATCACATGTTAAAGGGGTCATATTTTGCTAAACCCACTTTTATTAGTCTTTGGTTCGTTTATTCGTGTATTTAGATCCTAATAGTTCATACAGTTTGAATTTGAACCCTCCAGGTGCTGCAAAGCTATCTTTATATTCATTCCAGCAAAAATCGAGTGGATTTCTACAACCAGTTTCCAATCCTCCTTAATTTGTTGTATCTATTACTAGTTATGTCACGACATTTGCACATATAAGGTCAAGACTTCCAACGCACATTTCTCCGAGTACGACATAACTGTTAGCAGCAGCAGTTGTGGTAAAAACTGAAAATATGTCCAAATTTTGAGTCGATTACCTAAAATGTTCAGTTGTTGGTTGTATTAATGAACTCAAGTGGTTGAACAGGACAGAGCAGCACAGCACAGTCAACAACCTGGAGTGGGTGGAGTCATGTGCATTTAAAGGGGCAGTGCTCAAAATGACCTTTCTGGTGTTGTTACTCAGAAAAAGGGTTGAAGATGGAACTGTGGAGTTGAATTAATGAAGAATTCAGACCCAAACAGCATTTACAGTTTCTGTAGACCACAGGGAAATGTTTGAAAATGCATTATCCCATTTAAAAAAGCAAAATATCACTCCTTTAAACATAATACGGGCCAGTTGATAAGAGATGGGCGAACACTTCAGAAGACAAATAAGTGCTCATTTTAGTAGCTGTCATTAAGATATCTGCAGTTTTACATATCCATTATCTGCACTTTGGTTAGACAAAACAAAGAATACAAGTCAGCCAAAGAAACAATTCAATGACTGATTCACCCATAAAGACCCAAACATCCACCACTAACCAAAAGTATCTACGGATCTAAAACAGTAAATAACTGTTGATCCACTAATCCTACCAATACATGTAAATAATTGAGGTAAAAAGCAGTTTGTCATCTTTTCATTGTCATCAGATATGACCCATTTGGGCATTCAGAGGCTCCATAGTTACCGTGGAAACACCATCATTTACAACACTTATTCACCAGTAAACTCAATGGAGTTTGACAAATGACAGTGGATGGAGATGCTTGTTTTTATGATCAATTAGTGATATACTTTGTTGAAAGACACTTTTTCCACATTTTTTTCTGAGTTGATATAATAACCTTAGAATTTACTCTTTACTTTTATAAACATCTACATGACCAGAAAATTAACTATAGGAAAATATCTGATTTCCACTTAAGAATGCAAAATACAGAGGATAATATTATAATTTAATGGTGATAAATCACCAGTCACTGTTCCATTGACCCTCAAATTGCGCAAGTATAACTTGTACATAAAAATTTTCCTTAAAGGAAAAACTCTCGCTTTTTGATGAAAAGTTTTTGTGCTGGCAAGAAGTGGCTTTTCGGGCATAGCGTAATTGGTATATCTCACAAAACTGCAATGGAAAGACCTTTTTCCACAATTAGAGTCACGTGACCAAAAAAAAAAAAAAGCGCATGTTGACGGACATTACAAGAAGCGAAGAAGAAGAGTTTCAAAAGGAACATTAATGCGGTATGTGTGGACCCACCAGGAAACCAAATCATTTTTTAATTTAGTATGGGATAGAGGGGTAATATTTAATAACAATATATCTGTAAAACAACGCGATATTTACGTTTGTCACCATGTTTATGGAATGATTTCTCATGTCATCTCATGATAATAAACAAGTCATCCCATTTGTGATTTAATGGAAAAACTGACATTACACACTTCTGTTTTTTTTGACATTTAGTAAATATGAGTAAAGTTTGGCACATAAGTCCAATGGAAAAGGGACTACTGAGGACAGGTTAAATAGAGAGGAAAATGGGAACTGGCACAGAAGTAGCACTGGATCTTTATGGGTTAAAATTTAAAAAGTCTGGTGAATTGGATAAGAAATGTAATTCTACATTGTAGTCCTGGTACTTCCCAAAAGACAACAGCAGATCAATCATTCAGTTAGTTTCCAACCAAGGGGACCGTTGTGAAAAAGTTCAAGTCTGCATCAAAGCAGTTGTTTTATAGAGTTGTCCTCACCTGTGTGCCCTTTGTTGACAGGATGTAATATTAATATCTTGTTGAAAGGTGCACGGAGAGGCCTCATGTTACAGTTTTGGCCTCGCCATTACTCACAAAGCATTTCAAAATGGCCCGTCACTCCCTGTCACTGCTGTTGTAACAAAAAAAAAAAAAAAAAAAGACATCCTGAACCCATAACATGCCCTGCAGCCAAAGACACAGCGCATCAATCTTGCATTGTGGAAGTACATGTGAGTGAGAGTGTGTTCCTATAACTCAGAGACAGTGGAAGAAGCCCGAGGCCGGTATAATATAAGAGGTGCCTCAGGAAACAGCATGCGGAGCCAACGGTCCATGACACCACAAGGTAATTGTGAGTCAGGGGGGTCCTGGCCTCTGAGCTTCCCTTTGGCCTTTAAACACTCCACCAGGACACAGAGAATTAATCAAGTCATTCTTTTGAAGTTCATACAATAAATGTCTTACACCTGTACAAAGCACCTCACTATAACTACTATCAGAGCCCTGTGGACATGGATCAGTGTTTGGTGATGTTAATAACGCCCCCAAACAAATCCAAGCATGGAAAACTGCCAAGGACATCAGCATTCGCCTCAAATCCCCCTTGCCCCGCCGTCCTTCTCCTCCCCCTGTTCTTTTCATGATGTTTTGTGTGGGATAGGCTCCATCTGGTTTCAGAGTTTCCCTGAGAGGGACTAACCACACTCCGTACCCTGCTGTGGAAAATACAGACGTTTCTATCCAGCAGAGTTTGCATGTCGTTAGCCCCTTTAATGTTACAGGATCTGCTGAAAAGTGTTTTCTCTCTCATAGTGAGACACAGTGGAACCTGCTTTCAGAAAATTTAGTTCACTTCATTTTACAGACGAGGCCTTCAGTTATATCTGCAGTCTGTGATGGAGCATGGACCGACGCCTTAAATGACAATCTACTGGCAGCGCCATTATGAATGAAAATCACTTGAAAAATTACAAGATTATTCAAAAGAAATTTCAGGAGCCAAAATAATGGATCGGTTCTGCTGCTTTACTAGGTCTGACTCAGAGGTGGCAAAAATAATCAGTGTCTAGATCCAGCGTGTCTCAGGTTTGGGCATTAAGCTTCCTAAATTCAGTTTTGTTTCTACTCTAAATGAGGTGCTTAAGATTGATTAGTATGTATGAATTGAGGACCAATGACAAAAAACTAAATCTTCAGGGTGTATTGATTTTTGTTTTGTCTGACCTTGCCCTTCCCTTTAACCCCGTATGAGTTATGACAAATAGGATCTTTGTAAATATTACTCCATCATAACAAATTGACTATGACTACTTTTGAGAATCTGACCTTTGACCTAGTCTAAATATAATCATCTGTCGTCATCTGTTTATCCAAAATTGTGGAGACTAGACTGGTAACAGACACACAGCACTAAAAACATAGGTTGCATGTGAATAGTCTTTGTTGCTTCGGAAGGCTCCCCACTGAGTGAAATGACCCTAAAGTACCCGAGGGTCAGCGATCATGAGAGTCAACTGAAAGGAGCCTCAATGCTTCCCCTTTAGCATGAAAATACACCAGACTAGGGCTGCACGATGTTGTAAAAAAAACTGGCATTGTGATTTTTTTTTTAAACCTGCAATATGAAAAAATACTCAGGAGGATATAATAGCTGTGTGGTGCCGACGTAAATGGTCAAACAAATTAGTTATCTCTCGCTGCCTGTGGCCATAAAACACGTTTCAGTTTTATCCTTGTAGCTGAAATAATTCAACATAACTGACGTTGCTTCTCTTTTTTGCCAACAAGTCTTCATTTTCGGTGAGTTTCTCTTGTCCGTTGTTCATTTTTCAATGTTATCACTCCATGTGCAGGGGCGTGCTCTGCTTCGGCAAACTGATGAAGAATGACTGTGATTGGTGAATCGCTGCGTGCAGTGTGTGTCAGGTACCCTTGAAATTAGATGAGAACACCTTGAGGTCATTTGCCTCCTACATTGCAGGAACTGCAATGTGATTATTGCACACACATACATTGCGATAACGATGCTCAAATGATATACTGTGCAGCAATACACCAGACCATCCTTTAATAAAGGAAAGAGTAAAATGCTGTCCCACAATTCACTGCAGTGGCAACGTGGGTTGAGTCATCTGTTCATTGAACCAAAAGTAAATAAATAAATACCTTGACAGATAGGATACATATTTTCCATCTTGTGCCACACTTGTCTAAAATGCTAAGCCATGCACCTTCATAAAACTAAACTGGACACTTGTTCTTCAGCAAGTAGAGAAATGCAGTCAAATCAGGCAAGAGGAAGTATATTTGTGAGTTAAAATGTTATTATTGTCTTTAATTCAGTCACCAGCAAATTAATAATAACATATGCAGCTTTTATTTTGGCCTATTTCTATTCCTACCTTGGTAATGCAATAACATTTTTACTGCCCTGCCTATGTTTACATCCTGAATTAAATCCAAGGTGCATTTTTTTGGAGTCCATCTTCAGGATATTGTAATTTCATCACGATCCATTAACATCCATCTAGTATAAGTGCGATCAGATTCTCTCAGCACTGCAGTGCCTTTACCTACGTTGTTATTAATTCTCCTCAGCAGCTTTCCTTAATTTCATGACATTTTCCATCAGGGTTAAGGATAAGTGGCTAAGAAAAGTAGATGTATTTCACCACTGCTGATGATGATGAAATTGTGTAGGATGTGATTCAGGTACAAATCATAGTTAAAGATGATGTAATGAATGGAAACAGTTAACAAGTAAGATTCACATGTGCCCAGAGGAGGTTTGTGGGGAGTCTGTGTTGTGCTGGAGCTGGTCATTTGTCAACATTAGGGAACGTTATTTCTTGACAACTGTTATGGGTGCCCATGACACCCATGATAACAGCGTGTACACCAATTTCTATGACTTGAGCGGAAGGAAAGCACTAAAGAATAAAGTTGTAACCATGTGAAGGATTACCGTCAATTTACAAACGAAGGTTCACTGACATCAAACGTGACACAGACTCCAATACCAACTTCATGCAAGAACATGAGAGAGTTGGATTTATGGACACATATTCACATTATGTCATTTCACTGAAATGAAGAAGCTGAGAACAATGTTAAATGTTAATAAGTCAAGATTCCCAGCCCTGGTCTGGGTGAAGGAGGGGGATTTCTGAGTCAGTGTGCACCGGATACAACCGGCCCTTCCCAAGGATCCTAACATCTTTCTCAAGCTTCTAATGAAGAACAGAGAGGAGTCTTGGATGAAGAGGAAGATAGGGGAATATATTTAAATGCCACTCCCCCTCAAGGTCTTGGGATTAAGAACCGGAATGACTCAGGCCCCCACGCCCACACACATATATATTCTCATGCAATCACACAATGTTAAGAATGTGGCACCGCTCTGCACTCTCCATTATTTCTGACTGTGTGTACTCCTGTTGCTCTTGCCGTGTCGTGTTGCACAATGTCCTGAGATTGACGGCGGTATGCGCTCCTGATGAGTTTCTAGCACCAGTCCCTGGAAAATCCCTGAGTTTCCACACTGACTACCGCTCTGGCGTACTTTCATGAAACGCATTCCGGCCTAAAAACAACAGTGGCCCTGACACCATCTTTCCTCATGAACACGCAAAACAGAAATCTGACTTGCAGGTACTTTATCTAGTGGTTATTAGTATAATAAAAATACAATACAACCTTTCAACACAGCCTAATGAGTCTACTATCTATAGAAAAGGCCTGACTCAGGTTTAGAACAGGGTTATCATTTATAAAAATACACTCACACATACACTTTGTTGATTATCCAAGTTTCTTCATAATTACACTCAAGTGAATATGGCAAGTACTACAGTTGCTAGCAGCTACATGAATATGCCAAGACACAAACATCGTGTCCAGATCTGCTCTTTTTATCTGTATGAATGATGCTTATGGGGGTTCCCTGCTGTGATTTTTATAGTAGGGTACTGGCTCTTTCCTGCCAAGAGGATGTAACGACAAACACTTTGCACCAAACCTTGCAGCCTGATACTTGTTTATTCAGGAAAAGTGCCCAACTCCAAACTGGTTCAGATATTTCAGTAATGCAAAAAAAAGCCCTTAAATATTCACAAGACTTCAGAAAGCAAAATCCGAAAAATGTGAAATATCAGCAAAAATGTATCAAACTCTTTTGGATCAAAGCTCTACTGGGATTTACATAGTATAAAGAGCAAGACATTACATCAAATGCAGCCCATATAATACAGACAGAGTGGTGAAAACCTGCAAAAGCTGTGCAGCATTTTGGTGTTAAAATACCTAAAAATAACTAGAGCAGTGTTATAATCTAAGTAGAGGAGTCAAAGAAATATCAAACGCTTCCAACAACATTCAAATCCAGAGTACCTGGTGTTATACATGTTTACTGGTGTTATTTAATATTACCAGTGGCCTTTTCATTTCAATCAATATACTGTATATATGTCACTAAAAGTAAATAAAATGTGAATAAAAGCTAATTTCACAGGGAGTGGTGATGAAAAGTCCCCTGATCCCACATTACTTCACAACAATCCTCTACTAGGATTATATGTTAAGGACAGACAACAACTGCATTTTACTGAAATGTCAATAAGTGCAACATTTAAATTTAAGATAAAATCCCATATTATTGTGTCACAACTTTAATGTCAAAATAATCCTTACATCTAAAAAGTAGAACTCAAAGAAACTGTGACAGAAATTTGTGGCAAACACTGTCCACTCCATCAGCTGATAATTATCATTTAACATAACGTAATGCGCACTTTTAATACCCCTTGGTAAAATATAGTGTAAGATTCTGTTGAAAGTTACTGCCCTATAATATACATTAGATTGTCTTTGTGTAAAACATTACATCTATATTTATATTTGAAAGTACTCAGATATTATAAATGCACAGGGCTGTTTCAAGCCAACATATCACCCCAACAAAGGAGTCATGTCTCCATTTGACCTTGGAAAAGTAGGTGGAGGTCACCTATTTTCAATAGGCTTCTGCTCCACGCCACAGTATAAATTTGGTGCTGATATCTCAGTGTATTTTTCAGATAATGCAATTACACTGCAAAAATCTAAATCTTACCAAGTGTATTTTTCTCATTTCTGGTCCAAATATCTCACCACACTTAAAATAAGACATAATCACCTAAAGAGCAACTTTTCAGTAAGATATAAGAACTGATTTTTAGACAATAAATCTGGAAAATCTTATTTCAAGAAATCTTACCCAGATAATTTTCACTTGTTCCACTGGCAGATTTGTTTGCTTAATTCAAGAGTTTTTTGGTTAATTCAGGCAAAAAAAAATCTGCCAATGGAACAAGTGAAAATTGTCTGGGTAAGATTTCTTGAAATAAGATTTTCCAGATTTACTGTCTAAAAATCAGTTCTTATATCTCACTGAAAAGTTACTCTTTAGGTAATTATGTCTAATTTTAAGTGTGATGAGATATTTGGACTAGAAATGAGAAAAAAACACTTGGTAAGATTTAGATTTTTTCCAGTGTATGTCGTATGGACAGACAAACGACAAAACTATTACAATACCCCTTCGGCCAGACGTTGGTAGAGGGGTAATAAAAATAATTTGGTGAAATTCTGAGTATATGGGAGACGGAGGCATGTCAGCACACAAAGTTTTCTATTATTTTGATTGGAAATCTAAACCTGGTCCCAGTCAAATGGAATTCAATCCATTATCCTAATCCGAATCCCATCAGCCATAGCCTCTCCTCCTGATCCACAGTGAATCAACTCCCAGCATCTCCTCTGCACACCTGTCCCTCATGGCTCGCTGCTATGGCAACACGTTAATTTAATTTTTTTTTTCTTTCCCCAGACAGCATGTGACCAGATTTTCAGCTTCCATCCTCCCTTTCATTTTATGCGAATCCATTACTGCAACAAAGCAAGCCACAGTTGTGCAGTGACACACTCAAATAATCCCCCTCCCCACCCCCCATGTCGCAGCACACATACAAAAACATGCCAGAAAACACACACTTCAATCCGAAGATGCACATAAAAACAACAGTATGTGCGCACCTTCTACAGGGCATGTGGGGTTAGAGCCATGTACAAATACAGTCACCACTCGCAGACATGTTCAATCCATACAACAAAATAATCTGTGAAAACGCCTTATCGGGACGTCTGTGAAAACAAGATAATGCATCTCAAGGGGTTTATCCTGGCAACAAACTGGACTTAATTTTACTTAATCAGCTTTCATTGCTGCCATATTCAAAACCATTCACACACAACTATACACAAAAAGGAAAAAGAAATAGCAGCTGACTTTCAATTACACAATAAGTGGTTTAGATAGCCACATGCACGGCAGAGTGCGTTTCCCGGCTTCTAATCCACAAAGTCGCTCAGTTCTTCCAGACAAAACCCGACACACTGTATTTAACATGACTGGTCTGACGCCTTTGAAGACTCAATGGGTTTGTGGTGCAGGTCCTGACGTGTCACATTAACGGCACTACAGGAAGCTATTAAAAAGTGTAATGTAAAAATTCAGGTAGGTTCCCAGGTAGTCTTACAGTGAAAGTACTGACACACTTGTGCTGTTTTTTCCACAGCTGGCTGAATCCATGGGTCTACATAACGGTTTAAAATAGCTGTGAGTAATAATTGAAGTATGAGGCAGCTGCAACCCTTCGGTTCTCAGATATTGGTTCGTGTTTCTCCTCAAAAAAATGAAAACAAACCTCCTATGGAATGTTAAGTATCATCATCAACTCATAAATAACAAGACCTTTATAGACAGTTTACACTGAACACATACGGGTTTGCTCTGCAACCAATGTGGACTTTTACAAACAGATTTTAAAAACCTCTAAAGATTATATAACTGATGCGATGTATGCAAGTTCAAGAATCTAACTCAGGGGTCTCAAAGTTGCGGCCTGGGGGCCAATTGAGGCCCGCAGGGTGATATTTTGTGGCGCCCTACTTGACATCAAAGTTTAGTGTTAGTGCGGCCTGCACGTAGTTCTCAAACGTTTCTTTTTGCTGAGTTTTGCCATGAAGAGAAAGGTTGGCAACAAGCACAGGCAATTTCAGGAAAAAGGGGACATGGAATATTTTTTGTGGCGCACAGGGGCACCCCTACGTGCCTCATATGCACAGAGAAAGTTGTGGTGTATAAGGAATACAACATCTGACATCATTACTCAACTAGACATGCTGAGGAGTATACAAAATACCAGGGAGATGAGAGAAAGAACCAGGTCACCAATCTGAAAAAATGTCTATTGAGGTAATGAGATTTATTCAAGAAAGCAAACAAAGAGAATGAAGCAGCAGTCGAAGCAGCTACGTGGCGAGTGAGATGATTGGTAGGGCCGGAAAGGCATTCACAGAAGGAGAGTTCATCAAAAAGTGCATGTTATTAGCTGCGAGTGAAGTAAAGAAACACTTTTTTGGTGGAATGCTTAATGCAGCCCAGCCAGACCCAGACTCTACCTCCTGTGGCCCCCAGGTAAGTTGAGTTTGAGACCCCTGATTTAACTTAATTTTTGGTGCCTCACCATTTTCAGTGATCACCAATTTTGGAAGTTTTTCTAGAGTATTTAGACATGAGTTGTTTTCCTTATACAGACCGACCACAAAATGTATTTGTCTGAAGGGCATACAAAAACAGGAATAAACTTAATAATAAACAAAACAATAAACAAAATTAACCAGCATCCTTTTCTGTTGGTTATTTCCATATTCTCTTCATACACTGAATAACTATCAAAACAAAGTCCTGTTAACATGGAACTAGTATAACCTAGAAGTTAGCAATAATTGTGGCGATCTATTCTGCAATTCTGCCGTGCATTTATTCAGCCTATTTCCTAGTTGAGAATTATGAATAAATGGAAGTTTTAAAGTTAGTGTTTTTAGATACAAATTCAGGTGGCTCGTGTCGCAATATATCATGACTATTCACTGAAGGGTCCGATCAAGCAAATGTGAACATCAACATGAAAAAGTACATTTGCAGACATCATTTATCAAGTGGGCTCATTTTTTAGCTAAATATCTCTATTTTATGGAACTGTTATCCTTTATAAAATACCACTCACACAGTTCAGGAGAAGTTCAGAACCTTCTGCTAGGCTGCATTAAATTAACAAAAAGACATGCAAAGACTGTCTATTACTTTGAGAAATTAAAATTCAGAATGAGGAAGTTTGTGAGTTCATACACTGGACACATTTAAAAAGACCATCTGTGAACTGTTACTGAGAAATGACTCTTTATTTGTAATTTACCTATCTCAGTGCGGATCACCACAAATTGTAAATAGCACAGCGTTAGTATTAAATACATTATTGTGATTATTTCTAGCTTGTTGTTTTAAAAAATACGTCACCATTTTGGGTGATGCATACAATGGTAAAGAGTCATCCTCGTGTTACTATGGCAACCTGTCCACGCCTTGCCACATTATCATGTCAATAAAACACAGACTTTTCAATATTTTATACCAAAATTTATTTTCAGCATAGCTGGACATAATATCTAAAAGGTTTTGTCCTACTTGGTATCAATTTCTGTCGAGAACCACATGTTTTGAATGTTTGCGTAAAGCTTAAAAAAATGATGTCCGATACAAGTCCACGTGTTACATAGCAGTAATTTGACATTTTTTCCCAGAAAATTTTATCTCCCCAAATTTTGTCATACATAATGTTAAAGTGCTGATAAATACCTACTCAAATATGTATAATGCATGCATATAAGTTACTCTGCTGACATGACAGAGACTGATGAACATGAAATGTGCCCACATGTTACCACTTGATTGGACCCTGAAGGAGAAAAGTTTAATCCCTCAGAAAAGCAACATCTGAAAGGATGAGATAGAAAAGATGAAAAACAGGACACAGTATGGAATATTTCTCCATCTTTGAACAGTTAAAAAAAAAAAAAAAAATAGGACCAATGTCTCTGTATCTCACCAGCATGTTCTATCAAGAGTGATTTTATAGGTTAAGCACTTTGTGCTACATTTTACTGTATGAAAAGTGCTATATAAATAAAGATTGATTATTGATTGAAGAGTCAATAACAAGTTGAGTTTATGAGGTTGTCAGGTTCTGTTCTATGTTAGAGTCCTGTGGTCTTGATGCAGGAGATCGATCTCCCAGTAGAGGTGGGTGGTACTTTCACTGGAGAATAACTCAACTAATTAAACAAAAATCCATATATGACTATAACTATATTGGTATATCTAACTGTTTACATCTTATAAGCCATCAAAATATGGCTCATTATAAAAAAGGCAAATTTTCTATATTTCAAAAAATCCAAATTTCTCAAAACTGAACAACCTTTTTAGACATTACCCAAGGAAGCTACACATAAAATTTTAAATTAATCCGACTAGTAGTTTTGTAGACAAGGATTCTGAAGAAATTGCTAACAGAGATGATGCCGAACACAGCGCTTTGACGATAGCTCAACAAGACTGCACATATCCTGTGCAAACGTGTCATATGAAAAAAACAACAGTGTTAATGTCAAATCACTGGATAACCACAGCTTAGAAAACTCCTGTGCAAAGAGGGTTTGATAAACTATTTTGGTAAAAATGTTGTGTTTTAAGTCAAGCAATGAAAACAAGAAGGTCCTAAGGCCTCCAAAAACCTAAGGAAACTGCCTTGTAGGACTTTATCTTGTATATATTTTGCACCTTATATTTTATCTATAATTACCTGTTTGCACTGAAGGAGAAGCTCTCCCATCTCATTGTACACTCAATGCAATGACAATAAAAGGCATTCTATTCTTCTATTCTATTCTGAAAGTCCAGTGCCTACTCTCTTATTGGGCGAATTTCATTACAGCCCTGTGGAAAAAAGCTTTAAAATTTGGATTTACAGTCCATTTTTCCATCAGGATAGGGAAAAACTCACTGTAGGATCAATTAATCTTATTGGTCGAAAAATTTGTTTATTTCACTGACCTTGAATTTTACTTTGAATTTATTTAAGACATTGTAGCTTAAGTTTAAGTTGAGTTTCCATCCCAAATACAAATTCAATACCTGTTTTATTTCATGACTTTTCCAGGTTTTCCATGTCCTTGGAACCCTGAATACACACCCAAGTGTCTTTTTTCTCAGCACTCAAGCCAAATAAAACAGGAAACAACTAAACTTCCATCACCATAATGTTTTGCTGCTTTTATCATAACAGTAAAACTGCAGTTCACATCCCTTCACTATTCTTTAACTCATTTTTAGGAATTATTACTTCAGGGCATGGTGTTTGCATCATCCATGAACATCTGTTTGACTTTCTTCTTACCAGTGTCCCTTTGGAATGTGAAAACCTTAACCCAGCATGTTTATTTAATAAAAATTATGATAATAATGATCAAATATTGGGAGAAATTTGTTGTGAAAAGTTTTAGTTAAATATATAAATTCGTCTCAAACCTGCCAGGATGTGTGCAAGGACACACTTCCAGATGTGTACTTTATATCAGTGTTTCCGTCTGGACTGAAGCGTCCCCTCACCTGGAGCGAGTAAAGGCTGGGCGCTGACGGCGGTGACACTGCGGCTCATGTTAATAGCTCGTACTTCTGTGACTGGTGTGACGTCCCCCTTCTTCACCCCATCAGACAGACTGTCAGAAGAGCTGGCCTTGCCTCCTGTGGACCCCTGGGTGCCCTGGCTGGGGTTCTTGATCAGTGAGGCGGGCTGGATGGGCACAGGGCTCTGCTTCAGGCTGAGAGCCTGGAGGGTCTGAGTCTGAGAGGAAGACGTGGTTGCCCCCTGCTGGCTGCGGATGGCCAGATTCTGGACCTGATTCTTGAAGAGGTGGGTTTAAATGGAGAGCACAATTTTAAAAAGTCAGCTTTATTCATATCATACTGTAAGCACATACTTCTTTTTATGAAATGATGTCTACAGAAAACTAATAATGAATACTCAGATGATTATTATATTTACTGCAACTAATATTACATCAAATAAATTAATTTATTGTTAGTTATCTATGTAGCAGTTTTTGGGATAGTTTTCACCAAAAAAAGAGCTTTAGAAATAATCCTTTTCTTACTTAAGCATTGCAGGTAAATAGAAAAAGCACGTGGTGTATATGGTCTGGTGCAGAGGTAGGATTCATGTTGAAATATGATTATTTGTGAGTTAAGTTAAAATGCCTGTTGACAACTGAGATGTGCAACTATCAAAAGACAAAGACTAAAATAATATTCTGTAAAGTGGTGGTCTAAAGCTTTGTAATAGGAATGAGAATTTTAGACTGTAGAGCTTAGGTTGCACTGACTTATTAAATTAGACAATGGAAAAATTTGTGGTGATTAAGACAAACTCCAAGACATTTCAATTACTTTAAAGCCCTAGTAGCTATGAAATTGAATAAAAAATATTTTAAGATCTTTTATAGATAGTGTAAATTTGTTTTTTTAAAAAAAAAAAAAACATATCTGATAAAGTATTTCAAAATTTAAATTGGCACTTATCAGAGGGATTTATATGAGAACATTTGACTTTGCAGACTAATTAAAATGAGATGTTCCAGTGACAATACCTGTGAGGAGGTCTGGGCGGTGCTCTCAGACTGGACGGCTGTCACTGTGGCTGTTGGAGTGAAGATGAGCTGTGGGGACAGAGGCACTGCTCGGCCCAGGCTCCGGGCCACCTGCACCAGGTTATTCTGCTGGGCCTGAAAACGATGACAACATCACACATGTTCACTCACACGTGCAATTATACACTCTCTTCATTTGAGAGCTTTGCTGGCAGTCTTACCTTGGATACTACAGAGAAAACATTTTTAATCAACATTTATCTCATAAAAAAAATGAACACACCGATTATTCACCATTACACAGCAGCCACTCACTCTAATTTCTACATTTGTTATTATTTGTCATTAAAGGTGTAATGTGCCAGATTTAGTGGTATCTAGCAGTGATGTTACTGAATATGCCTCGACAGACTCTCCCCTTCTAAGTGGGTAGGGTACAGATGGAGGCAAAACCAACAAAAACACTCAAGGTCTGTCAGGAGTCTGTGATTGGTTTGTCCAGTGAGAATCTACTAAAAAGGCTTCAGTAAAGGCTCAGTCTGACAAAAACACAATTGGTAATAAGTTAATTAATGAGTTTTGGTGTGTCCCATATGATATAGTCAACAGTGAGAGACAAAAAAAGATTTTGATCCTGTTTAAGCTGTGCCATTAGTCACACATATTGTTAGCCTCATATCAAAATACCATATTTTTGGCCTAATTGTGATATCTGCATAAAATGCAGCAGTGTCAGGAAAGTAAAGTTACACATATCACAATTTGGCCAAAAATATGACAGGCAATTGTGCTATGAGGCTAATGATGTGATGTCTGCAAGTTTAAAATTAAATTTAACAAGTCAAGAAAGTTTTTGGTAAAAATTGAAAACAAGTGATGCCAGGCACAACAAACCCCACCCCTCGCACAAGTTGTAGCTTATTTTGGCATCGATCCAGCCAATGTCATCACGTCTATGTGTGTGCTGACGCCTGCATATCTGTTCCCAAAATGTAATCACATCTATTTTGGGTCACTCATATGGTCACTCAGATGGGTCAGAAAAAGAAAACCAACCAAACCAAAAACAATACCCCTTGCCTCCCCTTCGCGGGGCAGGGTAACAACACCCTTGTGAATTCAGAGCGCCTAGGTATGTTGCAGCATTTAGTCTCCATACTTTCCCTCAGGTCAGTGTGCCTCATCGTGGCGTAGGGGTGAACTCAGGGTAACGCAGAATACGTCAGCCACCTCTGAGGCCAACAGGTGCACGTGAAGCCCTTAGGCCAATCACCCATAGGTGGATCCAACTTATTTCAATTACGAAAACCTCAACAAAAAGGTCTCAACCTGCTACGGTGGAGACACTTCACTGAGGCCCAATGGGCAAAGAGGATTGAGTCAAAGACAATAACTGTAGAGTTGTGTGATGATTGGTGATTCAGTGGCCTGCATCTGTTGTTGCAGGTGATACATGTCACCAACACCAAATCAGCCGTTACTTGGAACAAGGTTAAAAAAAAAAAAAGCCTTTAGAGATACCTTCACTAATTCTGACCAGGTCATGGAGAACGAAAGTCACAAAGACATCACATGTGTGACTTCCAGGAGTGTAATATTTCTTTTTTTTAGCATTTCACAGTGTGATAGGTCCTACAGTTTTACCAGAATGTGTGATTTTCTTGAAAAACCTGAAGGGACAGGACTTTACCTCGATACAATTACTGTAAATATAACTGTTAATGTCACATTACATTTCTGCAAAAAATTCACTCACACTTTACCTTTAATAACTTTTTCCCCTCTTAAAACACTACTTTACTTTGTGACTTTTCCTTTAAAATAAAACATATTGTTATTTTTGTTAAAACATGACTTTGGCTGTAAGAAATTATTACAAAAAACAAAAAAAAAAACCAACATCTTCAGACATATACCCTTACAGATAATGACACAAAAATGGGAATTGGGGAAAAAAGGATTTTAAAAGACATTAACTGGGATGATACCTTGCAGATGGATGACGTCAATATGTGCAACTCTTTGTGACACTGAGTAAGTTAGCTGAGAAATACGCAATACAAATGAAACACAAAGAGACAAGTCTACCTTGGATAAATAGCGAAATCTTTTCACCTATGAAAAAAGAGACATGGCTCTGAAAAAAGCATTGTCAAGTGGAATACCAATAGTGTTTTTACAATATAAAAGTCTTGGAAATAAATTGAAAGGGGATTTAAGAAAGGGCGAAGGCTTCATATTACCACCAACTCATAGACGAGGCCAAAGGTAACTCAACCTCCCTTTAGAAACATCTAAATAAATAGACAAACAAAGAACCAAAGCATAATAAGATAGAACTGAAAATCAATGGAGAATCCACTACAGACAGTGCACTTATTGCATCTGAGTTTATCAATTTCTTCTGTCATTCAGTGGAGGAACTTGCTTAAAATTTCAATCCAACTCCTGTCAATATTGAAGCAATAAAAGATGTGCCTGATTCATTTCATATCAGAGAGGTTGATAAGGGAAAAATTTGTGATTTATTAGAGCATCTGTGACTTAGACACAGCCTTCATCAAGAAGTATAGTTTCTCCATCATAAAATCACTGACTCACTTAAGCTGTATTTTCCACTATGTTGAACTGGCTCAACTCAACTCAGGTACCAGGTACTATTCCTAGAGACCATTTCTATTAGAGGATACTACCGACTTTAGAGTACATGGTTGTCATAGCGATGTTGCACGCAGAGTTGCTGATAAACTCGCTCGTTGCGTGTTGTCCTGTCAAGCTCACGCTGACTCTTTTCATCTGCTACCAAGGACAGAAATGTCTGAATCTACTTGATCAACCATGGTGTCGTTTTAAGGCCGTCATCATGGATTAGCCTACTGGAATATTTACTGTAAACTTCTGAATCTGTTTTTCTTAAAAATGGTGGGTCGCGCATTGATAAAGCAATGACAACTCTGACAAATCAGTGGTGTACAGTGCTTACATGTCACATTTTAGTATCTCCTCACCCGTTTTGGAACCTCGGCCAAGCAAGTACTTAAAAAAAAAAAAAAAAAAAAAATTGTACCAGATTCCAGATTCTTTTATGTAATGGAAATGCAAAAAGGCCGACTTTAGTCGAGTCGAGCCGGTACCATGTAGCGGAAACACAGTATTAGTTGACCTTTCCATTAAAACCAGACAGTACCCAGATCAATGGAAAACAGCTGTTGTCATTCCCATTTTCAAATCAGGAGATAAAGAGCAGGCATGTAATTATCATCCAATCTCTATTCATCTTGCTCTGTCAAAAGTTCTGGAAAAAGTTGTGATGGAACAACTGGTATATCATTTACAGTCAAACCAACTTCTACACCTTGAGCAGTTTGGCTTTTGGCACAAACACTCCACAGAAACAGTAACATGTTTGTAGAGAAGACAAAGTGCTCTATGGATGGGGGAAATGTGGCGGCAGTATTCCTTGACCTGAGGAAGGCGTTTGACATGGTTGACCACGACACCCTCTTATCCAAGTTGTCCAAATTTAATTTATCCAATCATGCTATCAACTGGTTCACCTCTTATCTACAGTCAAGAGAGCACTGTGTGAAGATAGACTTAAAATGTCTGTCCCTCGACAAAATAAAATAGGTATACCTCAAGGTTCAATATTAGGCCCATTGATTTTTAGCCTTTTTACCAATGATTTGCCTGAAAGTTGTCCAGGGGCTGGTTGTCAGCTGTATGCTGATGATACAGTCCTGTACATCTCTGCAAAGACACCAGGTGAAGCAACAGAGATTATCATCATATATGAACAGGGTATGCGAGTAGCTTCATCAAAATAAGTTCACTTTGAACATGAAAAAGACAGTCTCTATGTACTTTTCCATAAAAAATAAATACAATCATACCCAACTAATTCTGTAAAGCCCTGTGAGGCAACCTTATTGTGATATAGGGCTCAACAAATAAAACTGAATTGAAAAAACACAGAGTGAAAGTACATGGAGAAATATTTGCGATGGTAAATGACTACGTATAGTAGGAGTAGCCTTAGACTCTAAACTTAAATTTGACAAGCATGTTGAAAAGATAACAAAGACAGTAAAGAGCAACCCGAACTGCTTGCAGTTGTACATGCATGCAATGATTTTTTTCACATATGTCTTATTGCATCACAGTGTGGAGCAAAGCCTCATTAACTGTGGTTAAACCTGTTGCTTCTCTGTATCACTGCTCCTTTGATTCCAGAACGCAGGTCCACTGTGTAAAAGTCCACCCTGTCACACCTCTGTTACTCCTTTGGCTGTGGAAATCGGTCAATGGTGGCAAAAAAGTGGGCTCACCATCTCACCTTTTTTCTGGGATCTCTGTGTAAAAGTGGCTTATGTAACCATGATGCAAAAAAATTACCATATGTTGTATTAATATATAAATATGAAACTTTTTTTTTTACATTTGTGATTGTAGCATGTCATTTTATGCAACCTGACCGACCCATCCCAAAATAGTCAACAGAGACCAATTTGTGGAGAAAAAAACCTAGCCTGGAGTGCTGTAGAGTATATGTGAAATGCCTTGAGCAACTAATTGATTTGTGTGAAGGAAAAAAAGCAAGTTAAAGGAATATCTGTACAATAAAAAAAAAGTCATATACACTAATTAGACCAAATAATGATATATCCCAGAAGTAAAAGCCAGAGAAATCTAAACTGACAACTGACTATGTTTTACTGTCTGCCTGAAGCGTCACACACATACACACACCTTACAACACTTTAATGTGTACATGATCACAAGGAGGTGGCAGGAACAGTCTGTGTGCCAGCTGCACAACCGATGGTAACAGACAAGTTACACAAAACCAGCTGCATCTAAACAGGCCAATAAGCACCACAAGATTTTAAATTCCTCCAGTACCTTTGTTTTGAAAACAATGGTCTTTAACTTAAGCTGAACGAATGCCTGAAAAAATGTTTTCAGAGGATTCATGCGCATTCATGACATTTCTGTCTGTGTTAAACCCTCTGGGGCAGACAAATTACCCCGACCACCAACCTGTTGGAAAGATGTGAATAAAACACACTGTTCACTATGGCAAAGCAAAGGCACACAAATAATACACAACACAAAAACCTGTTAGGTATGTTTGAGAGAAAAACCTGCATGCCTTTTGTATAATGCACATGTGTTTATGCATATATGTACGCTCATGTAAATGTGCTGCGTGTGTCTGTGGCCTCACCATCTGTGCACGCAGGTACATCTGTGCTTGGCTGGCGGTGAGAGTGGGGCTAGACGGGCTGCCCAGCAGAACAGCCTGCTGGGAAATACTGGTGGGGGTGGAACTAATGCTCTGGGCCCGGCTGATCAGCTGAGCTGCCGCTGGGGAGGTGGTCAGATTGATCTAAAAGGTAGAAGACAAGCAGGGTAATTAGGATACACAATTCTACACCTCTGTTAACTTCAGTCCCAGCAATGGTTGCTTATTAATAACACATTAAATATACAAGACTAATTTGTTTTCATATTTTACACTGAGAATCAGGGTTCTACTTCATTCAAAAATTTTCTGCAAGATATTACTTGAACTGACAGGTTTTGTCTTCCTTTTATTATCCGTGTTCTTCTTTCTCATTTTATGTGGGCGGACTTAGAAACTTTGGACTGAAAATATGATGACAGCTGTGGGCGTTTGTTTATGTCAATCAAACCAAACTACACCCAGACACCTTCTTACACACGGAAAAAATAGTTCATGCAGGGATAATAAAGATTTGGCAGCAAGGTTTTCAAGGCTTTAACAGCATAAATTTCAGTCTCAAAAATTTTAGTCAAAAAGCTCACAAGGGCAGAAGCAGAGCACATTTTCCTCAACATGTGTTAAAAACATGTGCTAAAATCACCTTAGCTCTGAAATAATCTATTAAGCAATATTAACTTTAAAAGATGGAGCAGAGCACTCACCGTTGCCTGAGTAGATCCTGTTTGCTGAGATGAAGTACCATTCTGTGAAGAGCTTTGCCGACCAGCTGCAATACTGGCCTATCAAAAAGTAGAACAGAGAAGAGGTCAAATTGGCCATTTCCTGAAACACAGCAGCTCATTAATGATCACAAAATAGTAAACTGAGCTGTTGGAATGATTGTGCATGCATCTGACCTGCTGTACAGCTGCCAGACTCTGCAGCTGAGCCGTGCTCAAGTTGTGCTGTTGTTGAAGGGCTGCAGTTTGTAACATCAGATGCTGCTGCTGAGCTGCGTACATCTGCTGCAGATATTGTGCTGCTGTGTTGGGTTGCCTGTGTAACGCCTGCTGGAATACCTACATAATAAAACAGAAGATCATACAAAAATGTCATGTGCACTAAAGAACACTGTGAACACTTGTACTGTTATAGCTAACTAATTGGTTACTAAAGTCAGGCTGTGTTTTTTATAATTATTTTTCAAGCACACATATATTGTTAATGTTTACATTTGGTTGACAGCACTTTAGTGAAATTACTGCTGAGTGGAACTAGCAAAAATATAACTCCTTGTATCATTTCTAAATATTATTTGTGTAAGAGACATGAAAAAGAAAAGCCTGAACTATGTCAGGTCCTAAGAAAGCCATTTAATTCTATTTTTAAGTACTTTTAGTTTTTCACTGCAAGCAATAATCTGATCTTCAACATCTTAATCAGCCAAAGAAGAAACACCATCTATTTGAAAAAAAATATATATATATTTCAATTACCTTAGAGCCCAGCTGCATGCATTTTTCTCTTTTAGTGACCTCTATTGACGATTTCTTGTTTTGCAACTTTATATTTTTGCCTGAATATGATACATTTTGGCAAGTGTGCTTTAGATGACATTATTCATCCATTTAAAAAGTTAATTTTGTAGATAATGTAATTTTAATCTAACTTTGATCTACAGTATACTGAATTGTTCTTTTACTCCATCTTAATTTTTTTATATTTATGTGTCCTTATTCTGGGTTGTGAGTGCATCAAAATCAAATGAGAGTGACAGAAGCACATCAAATGTCTTAGACATAACTGCTGTCAGCAATATTTTCATTACAGGGTTATTACTCTGCAGTTGTAAATAACTCCCTTCACTGCTCAAACTGCTCTCTGCCTGGTTGCTAGGTAACCAGGGAGAGGATGTTGACCTGTGGTCCACTGTGTCACAAACCCATCCGGACCCAAACCTCTTAGTGTGAAGACAATTAGCAGAGGTGCAATGCCGACATGCTCTGACTGACCAAATGACCATCAGCCCCGTTCTGCTCAGATGGCTGCTTGTTTGACTTTTAATTGTCAGTAAGCTGAATAAAAGAAAAAGGGTTCTGAATGGACTGAAATTCCTGCTGTCAAAGCATCAGCACTAAAACTTGAGTGGACCTTATTCAGAGAGAAGTTAAGCCTGTGTAGAGGCTTATCCTAGGGTCAGAGGGTCAAAAGCACTAAAGCACAGAGAGCATTCCTTCCTTTAACGTGGACAGAGCCTCTTAAATACCCATTCATTAACCTGCCGTCATACATAGGATAATTAGAAACACCAGTGTCTTAGTTCATATAGTCACTATAAGGAAACAAATCACCATATACTGACCATACGAAAATGAAATTAATTATTCTAATAAATAATATAGTTGGATTTTTTTTTTTTTAATTGACACCTTTATATGAGCCAATAGAGGGCAGTAGAGCTGAGCCAAGAATGCTGAATGTGTGTATCTGACTCAAGTTGAATCAAATTATTCCCTTGATTTAAGAATTATGCAAGTATCTCTGTATGTCAAAACACACGAAAAAAACCTCATGAGTTTTTATGATACACAAAAAAGTTTACCTGTACTGTCTGACGATCAGGTATCCCACTGTAAACAGATATCTGAGGCACTGCCTGTCTTCCTGCTGTAGTACTACTACTTGAAGCACTACTAGTGGTGCTGCTACTACTGGTGCCACTACCGTTACTACTACTACTACTAGTAGTAGAAGTAGTAGAAGTAGTTGCAGTAGTAGTAGTGTTTGAAGTGGCGCTGCTGTTGTTGCTGCTGCTGCTGCTGGCAGCTGTGGAGCTGGAGGAGCTGGTGGAGGTGGAGGAGGTGGTGGTGGTCCCGGTAGTGCTGGCCGTGGAGGCAGGGGCCCCTGGATCACTCTCCATGGTGCCCTCTGCTCTCCTCACCTTTGACCCCCGGCTCTTCTGAATGGCTCTCCTGTGCCTGGAAGGAAGAAAAAGGGCAGCACATGAGAAAAAAAATCCACAGCACACACCTTTTTTCAATAAAAAGACTTATAGGATTATACTTAAAAGGACATTTTTTTTATATTTAGAAAACAGATATAATTCAGCTCACAGCTAAAACCACCTGTACATCACAAATTATCAGCTTCGAGTAAATGTGACTAAAGTAACAATAACAAAAGTGAGCATGGGAAGTTCCAAGCTTCACAACCTTCTCAGAGATGACTGAAAAAGTCTTAGCAAATGCAAATCTTTTTTACTGTAGTAAATGAAACAATTGCAAATGAATAAAATGTACAGTTAAAACAAAAAAAACCCCACTATTCATTCATACTTGCATAATTTGCAATCATGAGGCCTAAATCACATTTTTACCATGAGCAAATGACTAAATCTATCTCTATAACTAGAACCAGGACAGTGTTGGCTTTAAATTAAACAGTCATTTCAAATATTGTTGTCTATGTAATCTAAATGATCAGAACATTATGTGTTTTAATGGTGAAAAAATTACAAAAAGTAGGGGCTTTAGTAGCTTGTACAATTATATATTTGCAATTCAATTACTTGTGGAACACAAATAACTAGAAAGGCAAACACTATAGTGATTCTGTCTTAGTATAGCCACACAATTAGAATTACAGCAAAGTTCTGACGCACAAATCTGTCCAAAGATTCAGTATAATTCTTCTATGGTCTGTTTTTAATCAGGCACCAATTTATAGCAGAAATATTTAACTAAATTCAGGGGCCTCTGTGAGTAAACTTTGACTGAGTTCCTCTAAGATTAAAGTCGGACTGTCTCGGCAACATCCCACAGAGTGAATTTATTCTGCAAAAACCTAAAAGTAAGGGAAGGAAAAGTTGGTCAGAACAGCACACAAAAATGCAATTTGGAAACCTAATAAAATGTACCATAAAAGGACAGAATAGCTTGCTATCATTGGTGGATTGCCTAAATTACATCTTAGAGCATTCGCATGAACAAAAACACATGGTGAAAGTTAACTGTCAGGGCAGCACAGGCATTTCTAAATATGATGCAAACCTAAACTCTCTTCCACATATTCCTACTAAAAAAACAAGCTATAAGCCAAGAATCACATCATTAACTTTAATACTGAAGTGTCTCCTGATTAAATTCAAGTTCACTTCATAACAAAATTAAAAACACACCACATTTGTGTCACTGAAACTCAGAATGAATCCATTTCTTCTTGTCATTCAAGAGCATGAAGGAGAAAAGAACAAATGATTTAGACCTCTTCCATAAAAGCCTTTTTAAGGTTGGTCCCCTGGTACTCTGCTATCCATTAGCACAGGAGGAAAGAGGCTCAGCAGGCTGATGAGATGGAGGAAACGTCAGCCTGACAACTGATAAGATGGTGTGAGCACAGACAAGGAGAGAAGGGATCCTTTCAAATGGTACATGCATAGAAGTGAGATGACATTTTATTAAGAAAAACATGAGAAAAGTTCTGCAGCCCTTGATGAATCCAAGCCCTTATAGAACAAGAGCAGAGGAAGGACTTAGGAACTTGAGATGTCAGTGGTGTAGCGGAGGGGGCGGGACTCTTCAGTATGTGTGGTGGGGAGGGGGGATTCAAACAGCATGACAGCTGATGTAACAGAGCTGAAAATGGAGACCAAATTGGGGAGGGTGGAATTTCTAGCCTTGGGGTTGTAGGGGTATGTGTTAAGTAAAGGGGGAAACACAGCCGCCAAGAATGAGGCAGAGGGGTGAAGGTCGACTGAGCAGGTTCTGGATTTTTCAGGGGTTGGAGGAGAGGGCGTTATGGAAGTAATTAAATAAGGACCAATGCTGGTGCCATGCAGCAATTCCAAAGCCATTTCCTCCTCCTTCTCATTAATAGTATGACTGGATTAGAGGCCAAGGCACGTTTGGAAAAGCAATTAGTGAATTCTGCAAAACAGACACAGAAACACACTGGAATTATAATAAACTACATGCCATTTCTTGACGTGACAAAAGCAGAAAAGTCCTGGAAATGTCTACAATGTTTACAGTGTCCAAATGAGAAACATGCAGGGATTATGTGCTGCCTGTACTTTCAATGAAAAGACTAGATGATTATTAAATATAAATGCATGGAATGTTTTATAAAAATATTTTTCAAAAAATGCCCCCTCAAAAAAACAGGAGTGTGAATTCAGCAGTATCCATCATTAATCCGTATGTTAACCATCCCAGCATTTTTTATGCCTACTTAAAAAGCTTGCATTCATTCAGGCTGAGTGGCTTTCTGGTTGTAAACAAAGCAGCACCACCACTGCCAAAGCCTGCCTGCCTGTATGCCGTCATTAGCCTACATCCCACTAAGCTTCCTATTGCACGGAGGGGAGGGAATCCCCTCTGGTAATGATGCCTACAGCCTCTGTCTTTCTGAGAGGAGTCACTCATCCATCAGTTACATGGTGCCTCTCACAAATAACAAGACCCACTTTCACATCCATTAAATGTTTTGAGTAAATTTCCAGAAGATTAAGGTACCAAAAAAAGTGGCAGAGTCAGTGTGTTCTGAAAGCAGCTCTACCAGCCTGTAATACACTGCAAAGAACCAGATAACACCACAACATTTGAGTGGTCTGAACCGCTCACATTGATCTACTCATGCTGGTACAACAAGACCACAATAACTGCCTGTCAGATTTGTGTCTGGAGGATCTGCAAAGCCTGCAGGAAGATGAGAGCCGTTAAGAGACTGTCAGACAGACTGACTGTCTCTACAGAGCTGAGATCACATAGGAAGTGCAGGAGCTTCCATCAGTGCTCATCATTCATTCAGGAAAAAAAAACTGACCCACATTAAAAATACCACAAGAAAACATCTGTCAGCAGCACAGATCAATTGATGTATGATAATGGCTTTAATAGCCAAGACAAACAAACCTATATATCTGTGTGTATGTGTATGTGGAGGGATATTCTGAGACAAAGCCCCCTAACCCTAGAGCTCCTACCTCCTCCGGCCCCCCCAACGTGAAGCAGGGGTATGATGCCCCATCCCCCGGGAGCGTGCTGCGGTCTTCCTGCAGGATATACCTCTTCTTTGTCTGATGGCTGACTGAGTGAATGACTGAGCGTGTGCGAGCGGGTTTCTGCGCCGTATCCAAACCCCCTGCCCCTCTTGTCTACCCCCAACACAGAGCGAGCTTGTCGTCCCAGCATCAACACCCCACTCCACCAACCAGGCCGCAGCCTGCCTCCTGATTATGTGGTATCCTAGCGACAGCCAACGGGGTGCCTATGGAATCCTCGTGCAGAGCAGCATGCTGATTGGACAACAGGATCCTCTCTAATGAAGATGATGGTAATGATTTTACTCCGTCCCTCCCCTCCCCCTCTGCTTCTGCCTGAGCAGGTTTTTTAAGGATGCGTGGACCCGCCAACATAAGGTGGACTGTAATCATCCCGTAAATTATTTTTGAAAAGTCAACCAGGCAGGGTAATGGGGTATTTCATTAAAATGACAACCATGAGATGGGATGTTTTCCATTTTGATCAGTCTAGGTCTGAAAGTGTAGAAAATAAAAAGATTCATTTCCATTTTAGCACCTTAAATCCAAAACATGCAGATTTACAGCCCAATCTCTAAAATGTATAAGATTATTTGGCAGAATTTCCATAAATAACCTGCAACTCTGAATATCAATTACTTATCATACTGTTCAGCTGAGGACAGGGGCAGTGGCATTAAGCAAAACTGAACATCTAAGCTATTATCTCTCTCTAGCAGGAGAATAAATTGCATCAATTTTGTGACATGACATTGAGACCAAATGGATAAAAGGCACCATGATCTATCAAAAAAAGTCCAGTGAAATGCAGTTATTTGAGGTACCTGTGTACTCGACTCCAATAGCAACTATTATAAATGTGGTTAGATGCTGGGACATTTAAAGCCCAAACTCTCCAAATTACAAGAGACTAAATCTAGAACAGACAAGCTGATATTTATAGTTGCAAAATCACACAGATGATTGAAATTTCCTTATTAATTTGAAGCAGCATTGCTGTACATCTGAATTTGAACCTCTCTTTAATGACAAGAGTATCCATTTATGCAGAATGCAACCCATAAAGGCAGAATATAACGACATACTTATAGCCTGCCCCACCACATTAACACGACACCCAACTGTCTCGCTGTATGAAATGGAGCCATTTGAGTCATTTGCTAGTGCAATGTGGTATTGATTGGGGCCATCCATGCGTGAACCTCATTGATTATTATCTTCTCATTAGCATATAGATTAGCTGGTGGTGCAGCCAGAAACACAAGCCTCAAGTCACACACTTGGATAGTCGAGCTGTGCAGCAGAAGGGGGGGGTCAAAATATGGAGATGGGGTGGTTCAGTTTGAATTCAGCAGTTTGATAACTAAACACTGGAAAGCCCTAAGTACCCACGTGCCTTTAAAAATGTGGATGAACAGAACTGTAGTGTTGAAGGTGGTCCAGCACGATCCATTAAAAACAAACAAATGCTGCTGTTTTCACCACAGGGCACTCAAAGCTTATTATCAGCTTCAAGATGGCTGGAGAACAAGAAGCTCTTCTGGCAACAAGTAAAATGAGAAATGATCTGAGAAAATGTATGCCCTTTGTTTTTAGATTCTCATATCAAAAACTCCAATGCATTAAATGCTTTGGTTCACCAATCAGGTCTGTACTCGCTCTGATCCATTTCAATGTGTAAACATAACCTTTAGAGGCAGACAAAGACGGCGACAGAAATACTAATAACATGAATTTTAGTTGACTGTATAAAAGTATTCACATCTTTTATAACAGCAAATCTCTTCCTTAGCAGTATGACTGTTGACTGGCTGTAATAGTCCATCTGTGTTAAATTATTATTTTTTAAATAAGCAATCAAGTATAGAGGGACAAGTTCCCACCCCTTTCATTTGGAGAACATGGGACCTTATCCTTGGGGGGGGGGTTCAGTCAAAGGTTAGAGACGAGGGATTGTGTCATCATTTACACAAAGGACATTTGCACATTTAAAGATAATTTACAATTCAAAATGTCAGCTTGAAACTGAAAATACAACAATAGTCATTATAACCAGTGGTGGCTTGTCAATAGAGGGCACTAGCGCGCTGCCCCACCTGTCTCACATGAAGAAGATGATGACAGGAATAAAATAAAATAATTTTGTAAAAACGTGAATATTTCAATAAAAGAGCTACAAATGATACAGCCAGTGAGTGACATTTATAAACTGCATTCAAGTGTAACTTAAAAATGCTTTGTCATTTAGTGAACAGTCATGTGACGCATTTCCCAAGTGGAGCGCAAAAAATTGTGCCCAAGGCTTTCTATTTACCATATATACTCAAGTTATATGTGGCACATGTGCAGTAGACCCCCCTCCAATACAAGAAATAGGAGAGCCCATGCGCCACCCACAGGAGTAAACATCACATCCTAAAAAGAATCAAGACCTTCCTCAAAAATACAATGTCACAAGATCATCTAAACCAGGGGTGCCCACGCTTTTTCACCTTGTGAGCTAACATGACCAAGACAAAATGGTGTGCGTCCACCATATATCGATACATATCAGTGGATAGCTCGGTAGGTAATACTACTAGTGCTTTCACTTGGGGCTGCGTAGCTCAGTGGGTACCACTACTAACTGATGTGGGAGACCGAGGTTAGAATCCTGGTAGGAGTCTTGACAACAACGTCATTAACCTATAGGCTATCTTTTTTTTTTTTTTTTTTTTTTTTAATGCCATGCAATCTACTCACACTACCTTCACCGCTGGTTGAAATGCATTGTTCAAACTATCAGAGGAAAAGACAGGGACATGCCTGACTTAAACAACAGAGTCATGGAAAAATGTGCATGTTTGAAGGACAGTCAGGTGAAATTTACACATAAAAAATAAATTACAGAAAATACATACTGTATATTTTTATTTTAATATACATTAATATTTTAAAATAGTGGTGCATGTGCTTTGGCGTATCCTAGTGGTGATATGTGTAGACAATGTAAATGACAAACTTGTCATCTTTTATTTATTAAAATGGTGACTTGAAGAAATGACTGAAAGAATGAGGTCGCGAGTACAAGTGGCTGAAATGAGTTTCCTTTGTAGGGTGGCCGGACTCAACCTTAGAGATAGGGTGAGGAGCTTGAACACCTGGTAGGGACTCAGAGTAGAGCCGCTGCTCCTCCACGTTGAGAGGAATCATATGAGGTGGTTCAGGCATCTAGTGAGGATGCCTCCTGGATGCCTCCCTGGGGAGGTGTTTCGGACATGTCCATCCGGTAGGAGACCTCAGAGCCGACCCAGGACATGCAGGAGGGATTATATCTCTCAACTGGCCTGGGAATGTCTTGGGATTCCCCCGGAAGAGCTGGTGGAAGTGGCTGGGGAGAGGGCTATCTGGGCTTCTTTGCTGAGGCTGCTGCCCCCGTGACCCTAACCCGGGTAAGCGGATGAAGACGGTACGGTGACTTGAAACAGATGGCAGATAATGCAGGCCTGATTAAAAATCTCCATTGTCAGATAACTATGTGCTACCTACCTTCTATTAAATGTTTGATCGATAAAAGGCCCATCCTGTCAATCCAAACAATAAAAGTCAGCTTCTATGCCCTGTGCTTTAAAAGGCAGGGAGACAATTTAGTGACGCTAGTGACGTTCCCATGTGGATGACAGTGGCTTGTGGGCCTTGTTCAAACACAGTGAGGAGGTCATAGCCTTTGTTACCAGAGTGTAAAACAGAGATGCTGAGGCTAGATTGGTCAGGGAGCAGTAATTGAGCCATCTGATTCAGATGGACCTTGCCTTACACAGCTGAGTAGACCAGCACAAAGAAGCTCTGGCAGTCTTCCAGGTTAAGTATGCCAGGCTTGCGTTTGCCATTCCAGCATGTACAGCCTCACGCTGTGATGACACAAAACACTTGATTCCTCTCAGACATCCGTGGTCTTTCTTCTTGGCTTCATTTCAATCTATACCCTTTGGGTACAAGTTTCTCCACAAAAATATGCTAAATGCTCAAAGTCACTTTGTGTGGTAATCTCTCTCAAAATGAACCCTGAAGAATCAGACAAAAAAAAAGACAGACACGGTACGCAGACTGACAGATAAATCAAAAATTCTTCCTCAGATCTTTAAATATCACACTTAAAATAGTTCTGGCAAAGCTTGCAGATTAGAACCATGCATCACCCAGACTTTCCAACCGGAGCGTGCTGGATTTAAGGTACCACTCTCAGGCGTATTTCATAGCAAGAGAAAATAAAATAGGTCAGGTAGCAGAGAAGATGAGCAGCAGCAGAGAGGCACGTAGCACTTCAACTGAAACATGCACTCTGAATTTCTATCAACTCCAGCAGTGGACGTGGCTGACATCAAAGTTTAACTAATCCAAAGAAAAACAGACACCTCTAGGTTCCCAATAACTTTAGAGAAGGTTCAAGAGCTTAACTCTTATCAGTAAACAATGCCCTAATTGAAAAAGCATGTTTTACACAGCATTGCATATTCATCACAGTTATCATTTAACCTTGAAGAGATAATCATGTGACGTTGTGAACCCTGACCCTCCACAGCCCACTCACTGACTGAACAGGGGCCTGTTTCTAAGGAAACAAGGCTGTTATCATTGGGTCTCCTGCAGTTGGAGGGAAGGATGTACAGTTCAAACAGTCTGCAGTACTCAAAGAATGAAATGTTTGAAAAGGGAACAAGGTCAGAAAGTGTACGAATACATGGAAACTTGCATCATGTTCCAAACCCTGACAGTGGTCCAACTTCCAAATATGCTGACATTTGTCTACGATAAACATATCTTAGTGACAGTTTGAGTGATCTTCATGTTTCATGGTACATTGTTGAATTTCTAACACTTTCTTAGACATCTTCACAGACTAGATCAGTGATTCTCAACCTTTTGAGATCAGCAACCCCCTACCCATTAACCAGGAGCCTCATTTATCCCAATCAAAATAGTGCAACAGCCTTCCCTAGAATTCCTATTGTATCATTTCTATGGAATTTACTTATTTATTGATTTATTTGTGTAACTGAAACATATTACTGAAAGCCAAAAAAGGAGTAATAAAATGTGACATTGTTCTATCATGCAGCATGTTGCTTTATAGAATTATCAGGGGTAAATGTTAACAGTTGGCTTGTTTTTATTCGATTATGCTGACACGTTCTAGTCCTAAATGATTTAAAAACTCTGGAAGAATCAGAAGATGAGTTAAGGTTTCCACATGTGTGGTTCACACTGCATCCAACAGACTGCCAGCAGCTGTTGGTGGTTAAAGACCAGGTTCTAAATGAGCAGCAGGACTCAAGCCACAGTCTGGATCAGGAGGAACCAGAGCTGGACCAAAAGGAAAAATGTACAGATGAAGCTTAGCCTATTTAGCTGACAGCAAATATCTCATAAGCAGTTGTTGTCTTTCCATTCTTCGAGAGGTGGATATTTTTCTTCCATTGTCAGTATATGTCCGCCATTAGAGTGGACTGTGATGTAAACCTGTCAGACCTGTCCATGACTAGACTAGCAGCATGAATCATTTTTTGTAGGGTTTCCATCTTGTTGTAAAGTGAGAGATACACACATGGACAAAATTGTTGGTATCCCTCTGTTAATGAAGAAAAACCTGCAATGGTCACAGAAATAACTTGAATCTGACAAAAGTAATAATAAATAAAAATTCCATGAAAATTAACCAATGAAAAT